>JAODAL010002186.1:0-203199 GCA_025379985.1 Phyllomedusa bahiana | reverse complement strand
ACTGTATGCCCCAAAAAAGTGAAAAAACCCCGTATCGAAATTTGTTTTTTCCCGGATTAAATAAAAAAATTTTTTGGCCCCTAACCAATTCCCCCTTTTGGGGCGATTTAAAAAATTTTGCTGAAATTAAAAATTTTAAGGGCAAATAAAATCTAAAAAAAAGTTTCCCCCTGCGCCAAAGTAAAAAAACACTATCTTTTAAATTTTTTTTCCGTTTTAAAAAAAAGGTATTTTTGCCCCCTTTTTAAATTTCACCTTTTGGTGCCCTAAAAAAATTGCTTAATTTCATTTTTTAAATTGCGGGGGTGCCCCAATGAAAAAAACCCTGTATGCCCCAAAAGGGAAAAAAAAAACACAAATCAAAAAATTTTATAGGAAAAAATACAAGGAATTTTTTGGCACCTATAAACCCGTCCCAAACTAAAAAAAATTGCGTGGTTTCCCAAAATTTAAATTTCCCGGGTTTTGGAAATATCAAAAAAATTTTTAAAGGGGGAAAAATTTGGAAAATGAAAACCTCCTAAAAATTGAAATACTGAAAAATTTAAAAGGGGATTTTTGAAACCTAAAAAAAAGAGACCTGCATTTTACAAGAAAAGTTTGTACCCTAAAAATAATTTTTCAGGCTCCCCAAAATATGGGGGAAATATTTCAATAGAAAACTGATAATAAAAAAGGGCTATTGCGGGGAAAATGTCAAACACTAATTTTGGGAATTTTTTATCCAGAAATTTTTTTATAAGAGTTTTGCCCCTTTTCGCCCCGAGGCCCCCCAACCCCCCACCCCCCTCCCCCCCCCATGACTTTACAGCGGTAATGCCCCCCTTTTAAAAAATTCTCTAAAAAACTACTTTAAAATCTTCCAATCTAATCAAAACTAATTTGGGTAAAAAAATCACAGCTAACAAAAAAGCTTTCCCTCGGGTTAAGAAAAAAATTTAAATTTTGGGTTTGGCTGGTTGGACACAGGCAGAGCACACGTCCATTGTTTATGAAAAACCGCAAAGAGACATTTTGGGGCCTGAACGGGGAAACGCTTTTTTCAAATGAAAAACGGGGCATGTGTTTTTTTCCAGCAATCGCAACCATACACACCCCCCATTTAAAAATTGCCCGGTCGCAAAACACATCCCCACCCTGCTTTTTCCCTGAAAAGCTAAATTTCCCGCCCCCCCAAAATGACAGGAAGCGCCGAAAATGGCGAAACCCCCTTAATGGGAGGGATTGCCAAAATTTTAACCTAAATTATCGCATGATCTAAAAATTTCCCGATAAACCCCAAAAAAACTGGGGGCCGATTTCAACTTTGTCGATAATAACCCGCTCAACACAAAAGGGCTTGGTCCTACGAAGGGAAAACAAAAAAACACTAAAGCATAGGGTGAAATAAAATTTAAAAAGGGAATTTTAAATTTAATTTTGGCACCACGTGTGACCTTGAAAAAATAAAAGCCATTTTCATCATTAAAATTTTTTGTTTCATCTAAAATTTAAAAATTTTCTTTTTAGGGCCCAACAACAGAAGCTATTTAGTTATGATGACTCAACTATTGGGGCATTTTTTTAAACCAAATTTTAAAAATAATTTTTAAAAAGGAAAAAAATTTGATTGGGGGCATAGACTAAAAAAGGGTAAATTAAAAAATTTTAAAAATAATTGGGTGAAAATTTGGGAAAAAGAAATTTTTAAAAGTAACAATAAAAAATTTTTTAGCCCCGTGCTAGTAAAAAAGTAACAAATGAAAAAAATGAAAAAAACCCAACAAAAAAAAAATGTGCCATTTTAAATCAAAGGGACTTTTCCCCCAAAAACTGAAAAAACCCGGTTTTGGGGTTTCCCTCAAATTTTTCAAGTTCTTTTTTCCCCATTTTAAAGGTGAAAATTAATGGTTTTCGCTGAACCGTAGGACGCTATTGTGAATATTCTATACCCCTAGAGACGCCCGCTTAATTTCCCACGCCACTGGGTTGGGGTAAGAATTTTCATTTCCCTATTTTTAAAAAATGAATTTTTTTTTTCATTTTTTGATGGGATGAGGCAATGGGGGCCCGCTTTTAAATGGAAAAACTTACAATTTTGGGCCCTTTCCTGGGAGGAAGGGCTTTAGAGAAAAAATATGGGCCTTTCCCAAACAATTGCAACAACAGTGCAAAATTGGTCGATACACAGAAAAATGCAAAAACCATTAATTGTAATTAAGAAGACAAAAATTTAAACAGATCAACAAATGAGAACAAATTAAAGAGGCTTGGAAGTAAATGACAGTAGTAACAGTCTGAAAAATAAAAAGCTGTAATTTACTTAAATAAAACAATCTGCTTTAAAGGAATGTGTTGTACATTGAATTAAATATAAAAATCCAACTATTTCTTTAATATCTATCTATCTATTTATCTATCTATCTATCATCTATCTATCTATGTATCTATCTATCTATCAACATGTGCATATTTTTGTAAGTACGTATCTCCAAGAACCTTTTATGTCATATTTGTGTATTTGCTGACACCTTTCCCTTGCTCTATCTATCTATCTATCTATCTATCTATCTATCTATCTATCCGCATGTGCATCTTTATGTAAGTATGTATGTCTAAAGACCGATGTATGTCATGTTTGTGCATGTGTGTACATTATGGGCGACATGTATGAACGGGGCTGCGCCAGAGATCTGGCGTCTTTTCAGACCGACATCAGAAGCAGCCCCATTCGCATTAGTGTAATACCTCCCGTACGCCAGTATCAGGCGCATTACAAAGCACCCACGGCACTTTGTAATGCGCCTGATTTCGGGGGCGTGCGGGTGGCGGGGCGCATTAGTACCGTAGCAAAGCTATAGATTTATAGCTTCAGTACGGCAATTCTAGGCGCATTACCGCTGGAACAGGTAAACCACTTTCAAACTGGTATACCTGAGCCAAAAGTGTCATACTAGCGCTAGAATGCGACCTGATTTATTAGAGCGGGTTCATAAATCAGGCACATTCTAGGCTATTATTCTGCGCATGAAATTTGGCGTGTAAACGCCAAAATTCACACATGCCGCCCTATATGTTCACTTCTCTAGCTACATTTATCTATATATCTCTTATTTCTCTATCTTTGTGCATCTTTGTGTAAGTAGGTATCTCTAAGGACCTTTTTATGTTATATTTGTATATTTGCTGACATTATCGGTCACATGTATGAAAACTGTCTAGGTCTAAAATTCCCTTTGTTACCCATAGCAACCAATCAGAGCACCTCTATCATTTTTCCAGAGTACCATATGAAATGAAATGGGCGCTCTGATTGGTTGCTATGGGCAACAAAGTAAGTTTTAGACCTAGACAGTTTTCATACATGTGACCGTATATGTTACAATCTCCTGCTACATCTATCTATCTATCTATCTATCTATCTATCGATAAGCATTAATGAAAATCAGACACCTTAGATCCTAGACCAGATCCCAGAATTCAACTCCCAGACCCCAGACTTCAGATTCCATAATGCAGCCCTAGTATTCAAACCCTCACAATACTCCAATGTACAGACCCCATAATGCAGACCCCAGATCAGGCCACTCCTTTCTCTGATCCTGCCTCAGGGCACAGCCACATAGACTAAATCGGAAAGGTGCCTAATATGTGGTATTACCTATAGGATTAATACAATAGGTAATGGACAGTAAGAAAACTGTTACTGCTGCTTCTTACAAGATACTATCTTGAAAAATATTTGCTGGGAATGCACTTTAGGAAGTATTGATAGTCCTGGCAAATTCATGCATTTTTCTATTAACTCTGATTCAATAATCCAATTATATTTATATTTATCTATAATTCAACTATTAACAATATTCTCTAGCCCTTTGACATGTCTAATGACTTAAATGGCGTGTAAGAAAACATATAAAATCGGCTAATACCTAATACATTTTTCTATCGTTTTTGTTTAGACCTGACAGGCAAATTAAATCTAAATTTAAAATAATATATGGCTTAAAGAAAATCTTTCTGGCAGATCCAGATCACAAGTGAATAATTAGAGCAAGATTTACATTATGAACTGAGAAATCTGCTGAGGAGCAAGGATGATTTATAAACTAAATTGTGAGCAATGTTGCAGTTTATTCTTAGTGGAATGTAGTGTCATATCCTGTGTGAGAGATATAGCATTATAAATCTGCCATCTATAATCACGCCACATACATCTTCCCTTTTTATAACTAGGGGCATTATTTTATGGATAATAATGGATCGCAGTCTGTAAGAGAAACATTTTACAAATTCTCTACAGAAAGGAACATGTTGTATGAATATTGATATCACTTGGAGTATTTTTACTAGCATAAATAGTAAGGGTGACATCTATGAATTGACATGCGCCATTTTTTTAACTTGGCATCGATGCCAGTTCTAAATAGAAAGAGAGGAGTGTATAATACGACAGTATGAATGAAAGTGTTATACACCAAATTTTGTATGGCAGTTTTGCATCAAACTTTGGGGCATTCTAAGCACAAGCAAATGTGTTGTGCCATCTATAGAACAGTGTGCCAGTTTTTGACACAATATACTGTATGCAAATTCATAGTTGTCACCCTAAATTTAAATGTGTTTTTCACGTGGAATATGACCAAAGAATGACCCCATACTCTAGAACTCACTACCCCAACAAACTAGACTCTCCGACACTTTCACTAGCCTCAAAAGCAACTTGAAAACCCATCTCTTCAGGATTGCCTATAACTAGTGTTGATCAAACCGTTCTAGAAAAGTTAAGTTCTAGTAGAACTTCTCAAATTTTTAGAACTGGAACCGAACCAAACATTTTACCGTTCATTCGAGTACAGTTCTAGTTCAACACGCCATTTTCAGTTTCGTTTTCAGTTGCTTTCTGCACTTTTGGCGGCCATCCAATCAACTTTCTGCACTTTTGGCGGCCATCCAATCAGTGCAGAGCACAGAGAAGTGGCAAAAATGTCATTGCTGAGGTGAAGGGCTCTCATTAGCTGCTAAAATCACATGACCATGTTATATATATTTCACTATATTGCCTTGTGAACGCCATTTTCAGCTCGCTCTCTGTACTGTACAGACTGCTCTTTATTAGATAGCATTTTCCTCTCCATAGACATCAATAGTTAGGGAGTCTGGTATTGCTGGCTGCATCTTTCCCACACCCTGAAGCTGTTATTTGGCGACATTTGCAGGCTCACATAACGCTTAACTCTCATTATACAGAGTGCTTGGATTTGGAAAATCATACTCAGTGCCCAAAAGTTCCATTTTTGTAGTTTTGGGAGTTCAGTAATTGTATAACACATCGTCTCCAAACCTCCTATGTGTCAAAGGGGCTTGTGGGCCCACTCAGGATGCAGGGCCCCATAGCAGCTGCTACCGCTGCACCTCCTATAGCTACCCCCTGCTTGCAAGCTGTCCTCATCTTTCAGTTAGCCATTGAAAGGAATGAAGTATTTTAGCTTGTGAATTTTTTTCTGTCACTCTTAGATCCAAATTTTCTCCACTGAGTTGTTCCACGTATCCAGATTACAGTTATGGATGGTAATTCCAGCTTCTCCTCACCGGGTAAAAGAAATAAAAATTAAATCAAAAACATCTTCTCCCATTGACTTTAATGTGGTTCAAAGTTTGAGTTCTAATTCGAATAGAACCTCAAACCGAACTCACTAAAGTTCAAGGTTCTAATCGAACTAGAACATTTTACTGTTCGCTCATCTCTACCTATAACCTTCAATAACCCCGTTGCTACTACTACACCCCACAAACATGGCTCTCCCTCACCTTCTGTCTTTCCCCACGTTCCTTGTAGACTGTAAGCCCACGCAGGCAGGGTCCGCTCTCTCTCTGTATTAGTTGTTAGCTATTTAGCGTCACCATTGTGCTTGTCTGACTTATGTTATATATGTGACCCTCCTCAAATGTACAGCGCTCTGGAACTAAGGGCGTTCTAAAATAAATAATAATAAAAAGAATTAACATGTTTTTACAGCCAAAAACCAACTGCCAAAAATACATGCTGTATGAACTACAATGGGTATTTTCTATTGAGGTCAATGGAAACTGTTTAACTTTAGTTTTAGACGAGTATTTCAAGCTGGAATCCACTTGGATGCAGATGGTGGATAAAATATGTTCGGACTTCATTCTCATTGTTACAGAGTAAGGGAGATGCCGTTTAAATTTTGCCATAACACGTTTAATAGTTTAAGTTATTTGTCATTTTTAGGTATCATAGTGAATGTCACACCCAGTATAACAGAAAAAAAAATTAACAATAACTTCTAGTCAACAACATCAGATTTCAAAAGTATCTCAGCATTTATCTTTTGCAATCTCAACAGATTACTGTTTATCTTTGCAATCTCAACAGATTACTGCAATATTTTCGATTTTCATCACAGTCTTTCTCCGGTATGTATATTCTTTAAAAACAGAGAAAAGAATAAATAGTGCAGGCAGTCTGAGTTTTTTCTGTTCTCCGTGTTTTATAGATTACACATATTGGAGACAGACTGTGGAGGCGGAACAATCCAAAGAAAAAAGTGTTGGGTCAGCACTGAAGTCCAAGTTCAACTTTCCATAAGGAGATTATGCAACAGACCATCCATAAGTGTAATAGCCCAAAGCACGCCTCCAAAAATCCAAACAAGTATAGAGCAAGGACGTCAGCATAAAAATCTTCCTTTACTAGAATCCAGAGTACATAAAGTGCGACGTTTCAGCTCAAAAAAATACACCGAGCCTTTTTCAAGGAAGATTTTTTCATGGTGACATCCTTTCTCTATACTTTTTGGAATTTGTGGAGGCGGAACAGAGATCTGGGTTGATCACAACAATATACGCATCTGTACTAAGATACTCAAACTTTTGAACTTTGATGTTGTAGCCAAGGAATTATTCTAAAAAATGTTGTGTTCATCTTAGGTGACTAATGGACTGGTCATTTTTTTTTTACTTCTGGTGCTCCATCATTTATTGGATGGCAGCATACATACTTATATGAGAATTTTATACGGTATCAGGGAATGGTTTAGCATGAATTTCACTAATATACCAGTTCACAAGGCTCTAAAACAGAACATATTTTAATAGTCACAATTGTTTCTGGTGCATAACAACAGTCCATACTGATTTTGATGTGGATTCTGTAGCAAAGTTTTCTAAAATAAAAAAAAATAAAAAACTTCACTTAATTCCCCCATGAATAGCAAGGATCACATTACAAATACCAACAGTGCCCATCGGACCCCATTGACTATAATGGCATATACTGAGTTTCCATCATGATGTTAGGCATTGCATTTAGAAAACCGGTGAAAACAATTCAGATGTGCACATAACCTAAATATAAAAGGATGTGAGAGAATTCTTGTATTATAATCTTAAATCCTTAAAGGGGTTGTCTTTGCAATATGTGTCCATTACTAGTCCTAGATATCTGCTCTTGTATGTATCAGCTCCTCAGGTCGCAATAGCTACAGACGTATTTGATCTTGCCTCATTGGCTGCAGGCACTGGCCACTATAGCTACAGACCTGGTGTCCTCGGCAGCTCATCACTGCAGACCAGTAGTAGCCAATAAAGCCAGAAAATTCAAAAATGAAACTGAGAAAACGGGACTGAGGTATGTTGAATCGATGTAGTGAGACAACCCTTTTAAGAACTGATTTTTTATTTGTGGTATGAACACACTACAACCTTATGCAGTCTATAGTAATAAAATTAAAGAGTTATGACATTTTAGGCATTTATGGCATATCCAAAAGATATAGCATAAATCTCTGATATATCCATTGCAGGGTTCCCCTAACTCCTATCCCCACTGCTGAGACAACCACTAGTAGCTACATCCAGTAAGTGAGTGAATCAAGAAGTGGCTATGATTATGGAGACTCCTGAGTTTGCTGCATTCCGCTATTTATATACAGGCTGAGACTGGGCCAGAGGGGAGCAGCAGAAACTTTTGGTGGATCCTTGGGCAAGGTGGACACTTTGGTATAGTAGGTTTTTAGGTATGGCAGACCTAGGGCTTAAAGGAGTTGTCTCACGACTGGATTTCATCCTACCTTGGTGCTGTCCTAAGAGCTGTAGTTTTGAAATCATGGGCGGGAGCACTGGCTTCCTGGAGTCCTCTCCCCCCTCCTTCATCTAGGTGACGTAAATGCTGGCGCTCGCTCCCGATGCTAACAGCATTGGAAGGGAGAACATCTCAGATCACAGAGTTCTCTTTCCCCTGCTGCTTACCATTCAATAGTATCCACCGTGTACACAGCACATATTTCTCTCCCCATACATCCATACATGACCCGGCCAGGGGTTCCCAGCACAGGGAATTGAGCAGGGGGAAGCGATTCAAATAATCTCTGATGTGTTGTATTTGCATGGAGTTATCTCAGTGCTACATCTGTCTGTGTCTGCTTAATTACTATTCACTGACTGTTGACTATTTCCTGCCTGAATCATTCACTTCAGCAGTGAAGCTGGTTAGGTAAACAGGAGAGTGAATGCTAATTAGGCTGACTCAGAGCTGAATGACTTGGGCAGGAAATAGTTAACAGCAGTGAATAATAATTAGGCTGAGACACAGATAAGGCAGCAGAGGAACTGACAGGGGCTGCTAGTATGCCTGCTCTAAATCACTGAGCTGGCAGAGGGAGGACAGAGAGAGAAAGGACAGGAGATAGTTAAACTTGCATGCTTGCTCCCGACGCGACCTGTTGTGATAAGATGCCGGAGATACAGCCTATCAGGGAGAACAAGCAGGTCGGTGACTATAGAGACCTCAGCAGCCTCTGAAGCCACTAAAAACAAGTTATCTAGAAATCAGTAGGAGATTTGTTATTGACATATATTGCAAACGTGCTTGTTTTTTGAAGATCTTTAATTTGAATGACAATCTTTGTAGTGAGACAACCCCTTTAAGGAAGTGATAGAGAGGCAGACTGAAACAGTCATGTGCAACATGTGGAGTCATGCATAGAAGCTGTAATTGGGCCCCGTGAGGCAACTCCACTGGTGGACCCCAAGAATCAATTCTATTGGTGGACCCCAAAAAGAGACTCCAATGGTGGGCCCTAAAAAGCACTCTACTGGTGGGCCCCAAAAAGAAACTCCACTGGTGGTCACAAGAATCAACTCCACTGGTGGACCCAAAAAATAACCCCACTAGTGGGATTAACACCAATAAAAGTAAATGGGAATTACAAAAAAAAGCACAACACAGCAAGCTAAACTGTTTCTATAGATGTGAAGTTACAGTACTGCACAGCTTACTGAGCTAAACATCTTGATGTTCTTACTTATGATTAGCGTGTGGTCAGGAGACAGAGATCTTGGAACATTTTCTGTCTGAGTGCTTATTTACCAGACAGGTGTGAGAGACATTATCCCGTGTATTACAGCTTCCCCATCTCTGAGAGCAGACATGTGCCCCGGTGATATATGGTCAGTTCCCTGCAGCTCTGAATGTATAATGTAAAAGTACTCTGTGTGTTATTAATGCAGTGCATGTCTACCATCTCTTGGTTGCAAGGTGCTAGCTGCCAATAAATATAGAGGAACGTTCTGTAAGTACAGTAAAAAGGAACATCATGAACTTTCTTGAGAAGGTATATGATAAAGATAAATGTGTTGAACCTAGGAAATGTTGAAATATCAGTATTTACGTACTAATAACACCTAAATTTTTTTGGTTTATATATCTGTTTTTCTGTAAAAGATTGACAATTAGACTAGCGTATTTTTGATACACAGCAGTAAGTGTCACTTTTCGCCTATCCCTGGTTGTTATTGAAATAAGACACACACTGTAGTTGAAAAATATCATACAAGACAGATAGAAGTATTCAGAATTTTACTATTTACTATTATATTAAAGGAAGCCCTACTTGCTGAGAACAGTACAAGGTAGTGTCAGACATACTGTTTCCAGCGCTATGTCCCTTATTCTGTAAGATGCAGCACTTTCAGAGTATTTAATGCATAGATCTGGCAGTCTGCAGCCTGTTCTGCCAGAGAGAAGTCCAGCTTATTCATGAGCTCCATCTACCCATATCTAGTCCCACCCACTCACAGCTACTTATTAGGCCATGTTCACACGGCTTATTTCGCAACGGATTTGCAGCCGTGTTTACGGCCGCAAATCCGTTGCGAAATCAGTTACAAACAAGTAACTGGCCGTTTTACATTGATTTTAATGGGAAATACGTGTTGCCGTTCAGACGACACTTATTTCCGTTCCGGATTGCTGCCGCGGATTGCAGCCGCAAAACGGCCGGAAAAACAATGTGCATGTGAATTATTTACGGACGGATTCACCAACTATAATGAATGGGGAGGGTGAATCCGTCGGGAAATCAGTTCCAAATACGTCCCACACTTAGTGGCACTTATTTGAAACTGATTTGCAACTGATTTGCAACTGATTTCGGAAAGTTTTTACGTCGGAAATCCGACGTGAATCAGTTCTGAAATCAGCCGTGTGAACATAGCCTTATTGTGAAATCTGTGAACAAATGGCAGATGGGTGGGGCTAGTTGCAGGTGGGTTGGGCTAACGCTTGAAATTTCTTGATACAATCGGAACCAGGTTGTGATTTTTCACAATTACTTTTTATTGACATGATACAATCCCAATACAGCACAAGCCTGTTTAAAATACTTGCATTATACACTAGCAGAGATCTGTGATGCTTCAAAAATTGATTGTCCACAAAATAGTAGAAGAAGAACTAAGGGGGACATGTATAAAAACTGTTTAGGTCCAAGACGATTTTCATACATGAGGTCCTAAGTCCATGTAGGCATCCGGAGATAGCCGCAGACCAGACAGCAGTCCGCACACCTGTGCAAGACATTTCGAAAGGCGAAGCTTTCTTTCTATTCTTTTTATTCTTCTTCTCTTTATTCTTCTTTCTATCCTTTTATTAATAAAATATTGTGATATTTGGATATTAATATGCGTTATGTGAATATAGCTGTTATGATAGTTATTTAGCCTATATAAGGATCTTACCTGCCTGTAACGCACATGCTTAAGGGTATATACACATGGGGTAATTTCGGCGCACATTTCACCGAAATTACGAAAATCCATAGTTCTCATAGAGAACTTTGGATCATCCCCTCCCTCTCCCCCCTCTACAATAATCGATTGTACTGGGGAATAAGTACATGCAATTACTTGTGGCAAAACCACCGCGAGTAATAAAAATCAATGGGGCCAGAGTTATGCCCCCCCCCCCCCACACCGCGGGGTACGCGCTGTCAAACGACCCCAAAAGACAACGATGTATTTGGGGCGCGTACTGTACCGCCACAGTACATTGTGTGAAAAAATTTCCAAAGAAAAATTTTTTTGGCCCTTCAAACATTGCGCAGGGGTTTGGGTGGGGCCTGTTTTGTCTGCGCTTATCTGCTACCTAATGATTTTAGGCTCATTTTAACGTTGGCGCGACAGGCCATTCAAAATAGCTTTAAAGCAGTGAGTATGTATGAACCGTTTTTCAGCATTCATCTATTGGCACATCAAGGTTAATCCTGACGTAAAGCCATCGTACCGCATATTTAAACAATAGAAAAAAAAACCATTTCCTAAATTCCCTAAAAGCTAGACCATGCAACTGTTTTAAATTTCAAAACAAATATTAAATAAAATAATTTCCCCCAAAAAAAAAAAAATTAATTTAAAAAATTAAAAATATAAAAAAAATTTTGAATTAAATAACAGAATTGTATGTAAAATTTACATCATATAAAATTAATATTAAATTATATATTATACAATTCATAATAATTTAAATAATATAACATTAGAAAACTAATATAGCATCTAACATAAATCACGTTATTATACTTTTATCAGTAATTACAAACACATCAGAGCAGACTAGAAATGAAAGAAAAGCCATTACAATACATACAGCAAAATCCGGCACACCACAAGTCTCCCTGGACCTGGGGCCACCAAGCAAAAACACTACCATGGGTTCATCACGACAGCTATTCCAAACCTTTTTTTTTTTCCATTTTTTTTACCTGCTGTGATTTTTTTAAACACTGTAATAATATCAAAACTCCAAAAGTACCCCAATTGACAACAGGATTTATGGTAGATCTGTATTGTTTAAAATTAATTTATTTTTTTTTAATTTAAAATTTTAAATTTTAGATTATATAATTTTATATAAGTTTTATAGGGGATTTTTTTCTTTATTTTTTGGATATTATATCATTTAATATTTTTTAATTATATAATGTTTTTATTTATTTTATGTTTTTTTAATTTGATGTATTTGATAAATAATAAATTATTTTTGTATTATTTTAGGGGTATAAGTTGAGAAATAATTTATTTTTCTTTTCCCCTAATGGGCAAAACTGTTATATAGAACTTTGGCTTTTTGGTGACCAATTTGGAAACTTGGGCCCGGGGCTGTTCACATTATGTGCCTATTTTTAGGGGCGTCTCAGATTCATAAATGTGTCTAATCCTATAAATCAAGTCCCCTTTTCATTTCATAAATGCTCTGGAAATGAGAGGATCCTGATTGGTTGCAAATGGGCAACAAAGGAATTTTAACCTAAAAATTTTCAACATTGGGCCCAAAGTTCAGGGTGGGAGCAATTCGGCAAAGTTTGGAGTGCAAGTTTCTTTTACATCTAAAGAACAAGCTACGCAAGCTTTTTTGGGGTAAAATATACCAAAACTTGGGACAGCCTCATTTATACTGCAGGGACGGGGCGACGGGTAGACAAGGTAGGGTATCGCCAGGGTGCCTACCTCGCCTGTCCCTGGGGGGGGGCAGGGAGTGGCCCCAAAATTCCAGGGCACAGGCCGCTGCCTTTGGGGCCGGAGCACCACTGACCCTTCACGCAGTGACCCCCCGCTGGGCGCACATGCAGCGCGGGCCTTCTGCGGAGCGGAAAACGAGCGCTCCCTGCTCCCAAAAGTGTCGACCGCAAGCGGGGGCCGCCAAGCCTTGACACTGGGACCCGCCCGGCCCCTGCTGCTCAGCTGGGAACGGCGCGATGAAGTATCACGTGACGCTGCCTCTCCTCAGACGCACACCCGTCATAGGCTGTGCGCCCAGGACTGCCGGAGGGGCGTCCCGGCGGGGGGCGACCTCGAGGGGCCGGGCCGGAAGCAGGAATGAGTATAAATGTTGTTTTTTTTAACTGCTTTAGCCCCATCCTGTTACCTGCCTGAGCCCCATATACACCGCCTGACCCATCCCAAAAAATCCTTCCTGAGCCCCCATATACACCCGCCTGAGCCCCAAACCCTATAACCTGCCCGAGCCCCCATATACACCTTCCGACCCCTATCCCTATATACCTGACTGGCCCCTATCCTATTACCGCCTGACCCCACTCATATATCTGCCGAGCCCCTATCCTATTACCTGCCTGAGCCCCTAAAACACCCGCCTACCCCCTCCTACATACCCCCTACTCCTAACTAATACCTGCCTGAGAGGGGGCCCCTTATAACACCTCCGACCCCTATCTCTATATACCTGCCTGAGCCCCTAAAACCCTGCCTGAGAGTCCCCTATACACCCTGCCTGACCCCCATCTCTAAAACCTGCCTGACCCCTATATACCCCTGCCGGCCCCCCATCCTATATACCTGCCTGACCAGTGCCCCTATATACTGGCTGTGTGCCCCTATATACATGCCTAGTGCCCTTATATTTCTAACCTGCCTGTTTTTAAGGGGACAATTTAACCCCCGCCTACGAGGGGAAAATATATATAAAAATATATATATATATATATATATATATATAAATATATATATAAATTTAAAATATATAAAATGTATATAAATATATACCTTCCTGACTGAGAGGGCAATCTAATACCTGCCTAACGGTGGGAACCCCTAAGCTTCCCCTTTGAGGGGGGAAAATAACCTTCTAACTCAGGCCCTAAATAGCTTCCTATCGAAGGGATGTAAACCTGTCTAACGAGGGGACTTATATCCAAAAACTAAGGAAACTGGAAATGTGAGGGTTCAAAAATATTTGGTCCAAAACTGCCCGGGAAGATTGGGCCGGAGAAATCAGCAGAAGGGGGGAAACCGATGGAGAAGAAAAAAGGGGAAAGGAATGACGCTGAAACAGAAAAAAGTCTCCGTGAGTCACTAAATGTCTGTAATTTCCTTTATATTTCTGCCCACCACATACAACATATCTACCACTAAAGGGGCACTATATGGCGGGGGTATATGTAATCAGAGCCGTGTACAACTGATATCACATTTTTGGGGGCGTGTTTTGGTCAGGGCGGCAGGTTATTTGAGCCTTAAGTATAATAATTTTGGTCTTTTGGGTTTAAGTAGGGGGTTTTTTATAACAATCATTTGTCTGGGGAGATTTGCTCCAGTAAACGGGGGATTATTTAGTGACTGTTTTTGGGGATTACAACTGTCATACGGAGGGGAGATTTTTTAAAAAACAAATTTTTTTCAATGATATTTTCATTGTGCAGCGGCTGCGAGGGGATGCGGAGCTTGTGGGAAAATGCAAAAATCAGTGACAGGACCGGCCAGGGGGGAAGGACCTGGGGCGGGGGAAAAGGGTTGTGTGGGGGGGGCTTTTTTGGGAGCGAGGGGGGACCATTGGCAACTCCCCCTAGGCCCCAAAAGCCTTTTCCCGGGCCCGCAACATGTCACCCTTTGTTTTCTTATTCAACTATTTTGTGAACATCAATTTTTGAAGCATCATGTATTTTTGCTAGGTGTCCCGCAAGTATTTTTAAAATCTTTTGCTATTTGGGATTGTATCATGTTAAAAAAAAAGTTTTTTTTAAAAATCACAACCATTCCCTTTGTATCAAGAAATGCAGGAGGTTGGGAGTTTAATGAGGCATTTCCTATGATGGACCTACCCTTTTTTCTTTTAAAATTTTTGAAGAAAAGTATGAATAAATTATTGGGGTTAAAACCTGTCATGGCTGGACTCCTTTCCGAACAACTGTAAAACTGTCAATTTGAGCTTTAAATGCTCTAAAATGCTACATTTTACAGAAAAAGGGACACATTTTGAAACACATGTCGTCACTGGGTTTGCGTCCTCAGTTCCAGACGCCCTGCGCCATTTCCCCGGGGTCGCGGCGCGCCCGTGCCCCTCCTCCCAGCGGAGCCCCCCCCCGCCTGGGGGTTGGGGGGTCCCTAGTCTCGGCCCCCCCCGGCGTTTAACTTACCCCCCCGCTCCTGCTCTGTCTGCTCCGTCTCCCGGCGCGTACTCCACCCCTGGGGCGCGCGCCGCCGGCTTTTAAATTTTAAAAGGGGCAGTGCCCCCGGAATTTGGGTCTTGCCGGGCCTGCTCCTATTTAGTCCCCCTTCCCTCCCGGCCCTCGCCGGACCCTTGTTGTATTCTCCCGAGGTGAAAGCTTCTAAAGTGTTCCAGTATTGTCTACCGACCAATTGTCTACTTTCCCGACCATGAACCAACCGTCTGCCTGCCCTCCTGCTTGCCCCACCGTCACGAACCGGGCCCCCCCTGTCCGACCTCCTCCCTGCCCCCACTACGAGCCCCCTTCGATCCTGTACCCATTCCCTTCCCCGCCCCCGAGGCAAGCCCCGCCAGGTAGTGGTAAGCAAGACCACCCCGCATCGGCGGGCTCTGGGAATACCGGGACCCACTTAGATTCCACTCCCTGGGGTGGGCTTAACCACGCCTGCGGGGCCCAGGGTTCCACTTCCAGACCGTTACATAGACCCGGGCCATGGAAAATCCGCCAAGGTGCCCTTCCCAAAGTTTTGCCGCACCCACGCGTGAAAGCAATGCAAAAGATCGCGCAGCAGCTCAGAAACTTTCCTCCATGGACAGCAGCTTATCCCCGCTCAAAAGCAGCAACCTCCGCCAGCTCCTTTCGTTGTTCCTGCCTCAATGGTTCCTACAAACGTGGGGGGGCCCCAACTTCGCCTTCGTCCCATCAAGAAACCGGTGACCCAAAGCCTGCGGGGGGGTCATCACCCAATGCTCTATGCCGTGGACTTATGACCACGTTCCGTTAAACGTGCGAAGGGGCGTTTCGTGGGTCACCCCCTCTCCGGGAAAAGTCCTGCAGGGGGCTGGCCCCTAGGGGACAGCGGCGATCTACAGTTTTTCTTCAGTGATTCTTCGGGGGAACCAGGCCGTGCATCCCCGTGAGACACCCCCTCCTAAACCTACGCCGGGGGGCCTGCCCCGTGAGACTACCGGTACATTCCCGTACTCTGGTCTGAACTGTAAGGAACGAGGGGGCTCTGTGTGCTCCCTTAAAAGAAAGGCTCTAAAGCCGGTTTAAAGACGCTTGGCCGCTAGAGACCTCCCGCTTTCCCGCGACTTGATCCGGTTAAGCAACCCGCATTGACGTACCTCCTTGAACGGGGGGAAAAATTCGCAAAGCGTCAGTCCCCAAACCTCGCCGGTTTCCTCGCCTGGCACCGGGGGTCCAAAGGGGCCTCCTGCCCCGCAGTCGCCAACACCCCGGGGACCCATTCAGATTGATGGGCCCGTCTCTCTGGAAAGATTTCCCCCAGGTGGGCAAAGGAATTGTGCCTTACTGTGGCAGCCAAAAAGCATTTTCAAGGAACTCCCCCCAAGGGCCCCCAAGCCTGCGGGAAACTCCCGCACCTGGGATCTGTGGGAAGGGCATTCCTAGGGAAAACTCCTCCCTCCACCTGTTGATGCCTGTGAAAGCGTCTCAAGACTGGTAACATTTCCCCCAAGCCCGGCGTTTTTGACTCAGGCTCCCCGGAACTTCATACCCCAGCCCCTATAACATAGGGCTTCCAGGGGAAACCCGGGAGAAACCGCTTGTCTCTATCCTCGCGGGGGAGCTCTTAGCGACACCATCCGTTGGTCCCCAAAGGGCCACTTCCCTCCAGTGGGGCGCTGCTAAAAAAAGTCCCCCTTCTACGTGTTTCCTTCGCTCCTCGTCGCGTTCCTCCTCGGACTCCCAGGGCTGCGCCCACTCTCCTACCCGGACTGGTCTACGGAGGGGATTCTTTGGGGTCCCAATGTCGGGGGTTTTTTTGGTGGCACCTCCCCCGGGGTGCTTCCCTGCTCCGCGCACTTTCAGGAGCCTTCCCCCCGGCTCCGCCCGAATATCTGGAGTACCCCAAATGTGTTCTTGGAGACAAGCTGAGACCCCTTCCTGCATCGTCCATAGATCCCAATCGACTTACTCCCGGGGGTACCCAGTCCCCCGGGGCCGGTCTCCCCGGGTGGGGTTTTCCCGAGACCCAACCCAACCCCGAGTACATCCAGGGGGAATCCCCGGGAAAGGGGTTCTCCAAAAAGCCCCTCGTCCCCCCTGCTGGGGTTCTTTTTTCGTGAAGAAAAGGAGGTACCTTTGCGGCCCTGCATAGTTAGGGGGGTTTTTAACAAGATCACGGTAAAGAACCTTATCCATTCCCCGCTGATCACTGAACTGTTTGACGCTTGCAGGGGGAAGATTTTTTCTCCAATTTGGGAAACTGGAGGGGCCTACAACTTGGTCCGAACCCGCAAGGGCGATGAAGGAAGAGGGCCTTCAAACACCAGGGATGGGGGCCCCTTTTAGTACCTGGGATGCCCTTGGACTGCAATGCCCCCGCGTTTCAGGGGTAGTGAATTTACCTTCGGGACCTTTCCCACCTGCGTGGGGGTCTCCTTGATGACATCCCTGACCCGAGACCCACCGCAGCCTGTTCGTCAAATACTGAAACTTCCCGGGGGAACCAACTGTATGCCAAGCTAGGGAAGGCCCCCCATCAACTTTGCCTTCCGTTTTCTGGGGGGACGTCATCTCGCACCAAGGGGCCCACGGATGGACCCGCAAAACTGTCTGCCGTGTTGCGTGGGCCCCGCCCAGTCGGGGTGCGGGCCCTCCCGCGTTTTTGGGCTTCTGCAATACTATACCAGTTCATCCCCCCCTTTTCACCTGGTGGCCCCCATAGTAGCCCCCACCAAAAAACAAGCCGATCCACCAAGCTGGCCGGTCGAGGCCAGGAGGCGTTTTCGGGAAATCAAGTCCGCCTTCTCTACGGCCTCTATCCTTGCACATCCGATTCCACAAAAACCCCTTTACTCGGAGGGGATGCCTCATCCTGGGGCGGGAGGGATTCTTTCGCAAAAAAGGGCCCCCCGGGAGGCTGTACGTCGGCTTCTTCTCCAAGACGTTCTCATCGGCCGAGAGGAATTAACATTGGCGACCGGGAGCTATAGCATAAAATTGGCTCGGAGGAGTGCCGTTATTGCTGGGGGCGCCCGTTTTCCCATCCGCATTACTCGGACCACAAAACCCCCATATCGCAGACGGCTCAGGACTTAACCCACGCCAGGCTAGGTGGTCGCTCTTCTTCTCCCGGTATTTTTTAGATCCCCTTTAGGGCCCGCCGAGAAGAATGTGGAGCTGACCTCTCCCCCTGCCTCGAGTGGTGGGGGAATCTTTTTCCCGAACACATAATCCTCCAAATGTCTCATCTCGGCAGCTCAGGGGCCCCGGAAGGGGCCCCCCCTGGGAAAGGGCTTATTGCGTCCCCGTATCTTAAAATGGGACATTCTCATGGTGGGTGGGCATTCCCCGGGGCCCGAAGAACCTTCTACCTGATATCCCGTTCTATTGGTGGCCCCAAACTGGAAAAGGGTGTTTAAGGGTTGTTTCGTCTTGTCCTCCTGTACCCCAAAAAGAGCCACTCACAAGCACAGGCTACTTCAGCCCCCTTCCCTTCCCACTCAACCCTGGACCAACATTTCGATGGACTTCATAACAACCTTCCCCTCCCCTCGGCAACACCATTATTTGGGGGTCACGGATCGCTTTTCCAAAATGGCGCATTTCGTCCCGTTTCCAAGCTCCCCTCTCCTCCCCCCTGGCTGAGTATTTTTTCCCCCATTTTTCGTCGCATGACCCCCCAGCAATTGTCTCGGAAAGGGGGGTTTAAATTTTTCTCCAGGTTTGGCGAGCCCTGTGCAACCA
The DNA here is from genome assembly GCA_025379985.1 of Phyllomedusa bahiana. Lineage (NCBI taxonomy): Eukaryota > Metazoa > Chordata > Amphibia > Anura > Hylidae > Phyllomedusa > Phyllomedusa bahiana. The sequence goes on along the minus strand of JAODAL010002186.1, from coordinate 184,237 downwards.
ATTTAGGTGAAGCTCGACTCTTTGGCCTACCACCCTAGACGAACGGCCAGTGGAGAGGGTAACCAAATCTTGGGGGTTACCTTCGCCATTTCTCTCGGACTCAAGACATTGGGGCCCAAATTTACTGCCCTGGGGGAAATTTTTTTTAATCCCTTGATCCGAGTCCACGGGGGTCCCCCCTTCTAAACGGTATTGCCTTTCCCCGCCCCCCTCTCCCCCTGGAAACCTCCTCCGGGTCCCGGGGGCGGACCACTGGTTCAAGACATGAAGGCCATCTGGTCCCAGACCCGTGTCGCTGCTTTGGGCCTTCCGAGCGCATGAAGACTCAAACGGGCAAAAAAAGAATTCCCCCCCCCCCGGGCTTCTCCCCGGTTACAAGGTGTGGGTCTCGTCTAGATATGTCCGCCTAAAGATGCCTTCTCATAAACTGGACCCCCGTTTTCCCGGACCCCCTTTGAGGCATCAGCCGCATCAACCGGTGTCATACAAACTCAGGGTCCCCCCCTACGATGAAATCCCCAAATTTTTTATGTCCCCCTACGAAACCCTGGTCCTTAAAGTTTTTCCCAGAAAGGGGTTTTTCCTCCGTCTGTGGCTGATGCGCCCAAAAGTCTTCGAGGTCCCAAAAAAATTCTGGCATGAGGAAAACAGGGAAAGCATACTTCTTGGGGGAAGGGGAAGGGGTTCTCCCAAAAAAGAGGTCTTGGGAGCCGGGGGAGAAAAACCTGAACTCCCTCACCCGAATTTCCCATTCCCGTAAGAGGGGGGGCCAAAGGGGGGGGGGGGCCCCAAGAAAGGGGAAAACTGCACGGGGGCCCTGCGACCCCTGTCCCCCGGGTCGAGGCGCCCGTGCCCCTGCTCCCAGCGGAGCCCGCCCCGCACTCGGGTTTGGGGGCCGCCAGTCTCGGCCCCCTCCGGGGGTTCACTTTCCCGGCCGCGTCCTGCTCTGCTGTCTCCCTTCCCGGGGGGAGCTCCCCCCCTAGGGGCGCGGCCGCCGGGAGTTTGAATTTTAAAAAGGGGAGTGCTCGGTAATTGGTCATTGGGCAGCTCCTATTTAGTCCGGGCCCCCTTCCCGCCGGCCCTCGCCGGATCCTTGTTTATTCTCCCAGGGGAAACTTTTTAAAGTGTTTCCCGTATTGTCTACCGGTACCGACCCCTTGCCTACGTTTACCGCCACGAACCAGAGCCCCCTCCCGGTCCTGACCCCTGCCTGCCCCCCCCGACTACAAACCTGCCTGTCGATCCCGTACCTCTTCCCCTTGGGCCCCACCGCAGGGAAGCCCCCCAGTGGTAGGACCTGTGGACTCCCGCCACAGCAAGACCATCCCCCTTTGCGGTGGGCTCTGGTGAATACGGGGCCCCTTAGATTCCCCCTCCGGTTGGGCTTACACCTCGCCTGCGGGGGGTCCAGCATCCACTTTCCAAACCCTTTCACTCAGCAAGGGGGCATAACCTAAGGACAGGGTTTCCCTTTTAAAGTACAAAATATTTTCCAAAAAATCTTAAACATAACATGTGTGGAGAACAAGGTACTTTGGCTGTAGACATTCACCCTTTGCTATATGCAAAGTTATCAACACCCTTTTTTATCATGGATAGGTTTATACTGTAATGTTTTTTTATTTTTTTACTTGTTTTTAAACCCGCTTTTAGTTTACTATAATTGTTCCCTTTTTGGCATCATCTGCACTGTGGGAAGGGTTAACACATAGTCAGCACTGAGAGAGTCTGAGACTTGCTATATATGGACTGAGAAGTTGGTAACTTTCCACTTTGCTCGGAGATGTACAGTTGAGTTTTGGAGGGAAAAACTTATACAGTGACCTTTTCACCATCTGTAAAATATGTAAAGTCATTCCCATATACCAGAATGGAAGCTCTATACAAAATTGAGGACTGAAATTAACAAGTTTTTTGTAAGGGTTGTTATTCTCCACTTCACCCCTCCCATTAGGAGATTCTAGATCATATAGAGACGCTCTATCCAATGTTTGTCCATAGGGAGAGAGCTGTCAGTTAAGCTGAGGGGACAGGGAGAAGCCTCACATCGGACTCATCTCTCACGGGCACAGAGCTTCTCCTCATACCTGGCACAACTTCACTGGTGGCCACATGTATGAAAACTGTCTTGGTTAAGACTTTCTTTGTTGCCCCTAGCGACCCAAACAAATTCCCTTTTTTAATTTATATGGGCTCTGAAAAAAAACAAAAAGGGGCTCTGTGATTGGTTGCTGTGGGCAACAAAGAAAGTCTTAGACCAAGACAGTTTTCATACATGTCCCCCTGGGTGTTTACCTGGGAACACCGCAGAGTTTCGGGGTAAAACACACAAGGTTAGGATCGGGTAACCTGCAGCTATTTCATGCTACCCATCATTCGGACAGCATAAAGTAACTGACAGGTTCCCTTTCAGTAGTGACATTATTGACTCTAGGTTTTCTTCAGTAACAATATGATGGTGATATGTATGATGATATTTGCTCCTTCTGTAGTGGTATTACATGGTAACTGTATGATTATTATTTAAAGGAAATGGTTAATAGATGTTTGTGGTCAGGGGGTCCCATTCAAAAGTTTGAACTGGGGTCAAGCCTTTTCTAGTTACGCCCCCATGGGGAAGGGGTCGGGGCTGGAGAAATAGCAGTTACCTGATAAACACACAATATGTATTGTTGGCATCACATTTAGGAAAACTTTTCGTTGATAAGTGTTGATATTGGTCTCAGTGCCTTGCTTGGCACATTCAATTAGGCTGACTCTATAGGTTTCTTACAACAAGTTACTGTATACCAATAAAAGGATTGTCTCACTTCAAACATTGATGGCACATCGCTAGGATATGCCATCAGTGTCACATAGGTGCAGGTCTCCTATCGCAAGAAGGACCCCCGAAACCTCTCCATTTTTAACAATAAGGTGGTCGGGACTCTCCTATTGAAATCAATGGGCATTCTGAGTACAGCCAAGCGGCACACCATGCAAACGCTGTACACGGCAACTTGGAGACTCGACGCCTCCTGGCCAATTGCACACTGAAATATGCCTGCAAATACACTGTGTAAAAATACCCTTAGCCTGTAGTTATATTTGTGACTTATGTTAGTGTTCCAATACTAAGTTATGTTGCCACTTGTAATACTGCAGTACCCCATTGTACATCGTTTTATTGTTAGGTTATGCTTGGAATTGTAGTTACTTAGAAGAGCATGTATAAAAAGTGGCACAGTCTTGACAGTTGTACTTCTCAGTAAGTTAGCTAGCATTAGTCAGCTTGCAGGCATCAACACAGTATAGAGTGTCTAAGACTTCCTCCTCCATTATGCATGTTGCCATTGTGGGGAAGTAGTAGTCTAAGACTTATAGTCATATTAGTTGCTATTTCTACTCTCAAGACTAATAGTAGGATGGCATGGATGAATATCACTATTTATCTCCTTCAGGGCTGCAATCAGTTGTCTATTAACCATTTCAGGGCCCCATACAGCGAAATCAAATGGTGTCCCCACCCATTACTAGTTTCTATTTTTTAACATATCAGTGAGTCCCTTTTTGCTTAGGGCCCCTGACAGGAGTACTGCCCATACTGCCCTATTGGCACCCTTGATCTCCTTATCGGAGATTATGTCTTTCATAATGTTGTCCTTATAACAGTGCACCCATTACAGTTAATCTGGAAAATCAGAAGAGAAATAAAGTCTAACCTGCATTATAGAAGTATATTTCAATGTATCGGGTGAGTTTACAAGGAAAAAACTGTATATCCAAAGAGCAAGCCTATCCCAATGTATATTACATTAAAAAATGAGTCTTGTCAGACTAAAATTACTTCTTTATCTTTTGCCCTATAAAGCTAAGTGCTTACTGTATATTTGAACTATTGTTGACTGAGAACATGCAAAGAGAGTCTAGTATTAACTGAACTTGAACATTATAGGATTGTCCAGTAGTAAAATAAAAATTCACAGTAAAAAATTCCCTACCAATTCTTCTTTGTTCACAACAGTCTGGAGGCGTGTCAATGTACGCCACTTCTTTAAGGTAATGTTACCTAACTAAAGAAAAAAAGACAGACACTGTGAAAGTAATAAATCTCAATCTTGAAAGGAGCTTGGTGCCAGAGAGAGTTTTTCCCCTGGAGGAAAATGTTAAGAGTTTTTTAATATGTGTCTCTTTGCTGTAGATTATGCCTTTGCTATATATAGAATGTGTTTCTTGCAATACAACATATATACTGTTTGTTTGTGTTGCACTTGCCAATTCTTTGCAATGCATTATGTGATGCAACTTTCTGAAACAAGTGATAACATATGAAGGACAAGTCCTAATGGAAAGTGAAGTTGTTGATTACTGAGGGGATACTGGATGTATGACTGAGTTTGTAGGTTAAAGTATGGGGTAGGAAGATTTGTTGACTATCAAAACTAAATTGTAAGCAAAATCCCAATGATTTTGTTTCACTGTATTACCTCTGTCATTGCATTTTTATTCAAATAAAAATAAAGTTTTTTGACTTATGTTTTAGGTGGCATCTAGCATAGATAACTCTAATTAACATGAGAACAAAGAAATCAAAGTGATATATTTGCTCTGCTTTAATTTTTACAAATTCTACTATGTGTGCACCAAATGCTTGGCAGATCCAGCTGTGATATATCTACAAAAGACCATTTTCTTTGTATTTGTGTCCTTACCTGTCACTGGCTGAGCCCACTCCATACACGGCAGGTGCTGGCTGTTAATTACAGCTGACACCTGTCGTTAACAGCAGGGATCAAAGCTGGTTCCGATCCCTGGTATTTAAGTCTTTAGATGCAGTTCTGATCATGGTTGTGGAGTCTAAATGACTGAGCAGTGATGCTGAGCACTGTTTCTTCCTCTGGTATCATTGGTATCAGTGCGTCTGTGAAAACCTACTTTATTGACATGACACCTCTGAAAGTGTTCTAGGGTATCTGGCACACCTGTGGAAGGCAATAAAGTTGCATACTTCTAAACAAGGTATGAAGCAAAGTCTAGATATAGCTTCAGGACACTCACAAGACTCTCCAGAATAGGTTAATATTGTTAAAATGTAGGACCAGAGATTAAGACCACCAAATGGGAAGCAAATTTTGTAAAAAAAACAGAGTTTATCAGAAGCAAAAAGTTTTTCACAAAAAACCTTTGGGCCAAAAATTTTATCTACAATTAAATAAACCCCTCTTCCTTCACAATTGCACACCCATTTTTAGTACAGGCAAGTGTGCGACAATAATTTTTTACAGAGAAGATAAACCCCGGGTTTACAAACTAGCAATGATATTGAAAACCCAAATTGTGGTGGAAATTTAATCCTCACGGGCCACTGAAACAACCTAGGGGAAAATTAGAGAGCTTCCATATGTGATTTTTGGGCCCGATACGGGAAAAGAAGCATCTAAAAACCCGGGCCCCGGTTTTTCATTTTCCCTATTTAAACCATTTAGCGGGCCCCTTTTTATAAAATTTGTCTGGCCTCTGACTAGAGTACTGCCAGTACTGCCCTAATGACAAAAAGTGTCCACACTGTATAAAGAATTCCAATTATAGTATATTTTATTAGGTCTTTGTAAACTAACAACAAAAAGATAATCCCATTTTTAAAATTTAGGTTGTCAGTTGTTTTTCCCCAATTCTTTAAAATTTAATTGCTTGTCAAAACAAGCAGCAGTTTTTTTCTTTAAAGTTTTTTTAAAAAATGACGACAATTTTTTAAAAAAAAACGGGAAATCAGCTGACCATCGCAATTCCCTGTGATCATGTTTTCCTGCAAGAGAAATGTAACATTACATACTGGCCATTTAAATGGCCATCAATGTAATGTATGGATGTGCCAGTCCACCACAAAGGCTTTATAATCTGTAAAAAAGATGGATGCCCTAAATGAGTCCTTCCTCTATCATGTCCTTATGCACTAATAGGGTATATGGACAGAGGTTGAACCTCTTAGAAAAAATTCCCTTTTTAAAAGTTAGTGGGTGGGGGTTTAACAAAACCCATTGGGAAAATAAAAAAAATTTTTTTTTTTTTAAAAAAATTTTCTTAAAAAAATTTTTTTTTTTTGGGGGGGGGGAACCCCCCGGGGAAAGGAAAGGGAAAATTTTTTTAAAACGGCTTTTTAAAAAAAGGGGGGGGGGGGGGGCCAAAAGGGGGGTAAAGGGGGGGGGGGGGGGGGGGGCGGAAGGGGGCGGCCTTTTTTCCCCCCGGGCCCCCCCCCTTTTTTCCCCCGGGGGTTTTTTGGGGGGGAAAAAAAAATTTTTTTCCCAAAAAAAAAAACCCCCCAAACCCCCTTAAAAATTTTTGGGGCCCGGGGGGGGGGGAAAAAAAAGGGTTTTTTTAAAAAACAAGGTTTTTTGGGGAAAACCCCCTTTTTTCCCCCCCCCAAAAAACCCCCCCCCTTTTCCCCCGGGGGAAAAAAAAAAAAAACCCCCCCCAAAAAGGCCCCCCTTTTTTTTGGGGGGTTTTTGGGGGGGAAAAAAATTTTTTTTTTTTTTTTTAAAAATTTAAAAAAGGGTTTTAAAATTTTTGAAAAAATTTTTTTAAAAAAAAAAAAAAATTTTCCCCCAAAAGGGTTTTGGGGTTTTTTTTAAAATTTTTTTTCCCCCCCCCCCCTTTTTCCAAAAAGGGGTTAATTTTTTTCCCCCAAAAAAAAAAAAAAAAAAAAAGGGGGGGGGGAAAAAAAAAAAAAAATTTTTTGGCCCCCGGGTTTTTTTTTTAAAAAAAAAAAAAAATTTTTTTTTAATTTTTAAAAACCCCCCCCCCCCTTTTTTTTTTTTTGGGAAAAAAAAAAAAAAAAAATTTTTGAACCCCCCCAGGAAAATTTTGGGGAAAGGGGGGTTTTTTTAAAAAAAGGGGGGGAAAGGAGTTAAAAGGGGGGAAAAAAAAAAAGGGGGGGGGAAAAAAGGAAAATTTTTTTTTTTAAAAAACCAAAAAAAAATTTTTGGGGGGAGTTGGGGGGGGGGCCCCAAAAAAAAAAAGGGGGGGGAAAAAGGGGGGGGAAAGGGGCCGGGTTTAAAAGGGGAAAAGGGGGGGAAAAGCCAAAAAAGGGGGGAAAAAAAAGGGGGGGGGGGGGGGGGAAAAAAAGGGGTTTAAAAAAGGGGGGGGTGGTTTGGGGGAAAGGGGTTTAAAAGGGGGGGATTCCCGTAATTTACTGCGAGGGATTGGAGCCGTACTGCGCGAAAATCCGGCGCGCAGTCGGCTCAATCGGGGGAAAAAACCATGTGAACGGCCCCTTACAGTAATATCGTTCATGGTATCTGTTATGAGCTGTAAGTGCTCCCGGGTGTTTTTATACCAGGCTGGTTTGTTTGACACATGTCCTATATAAGGTAATCTTTGTCTATGACATTTATGTTGAGTGTTGATTACTGTTGGTTAAAAGTAAACCAAGTCACTATATTTATGGTCAGACAGGTATGTGATGTGTCTAAGTTACTGATGTATAACTGTCAGCCTTGTGTCTGTGTGTACTTAACTCTAGATCAGAGGGTGCTAATTTTTTTATGCCTACCAGAAGGAATAGGTAACCAAATTCTAAACTGAAACTGGGGCACATGAAGAAAAGGAAATCTAAATATACCTAAGCGGACATTTACATATTATATAATTGAGATTTGTTTTAGATTAAATTAATGCTAAATATCCCTCTGGTGTCTGTCAAGTAACTGAAGTGCATTTGAAGTGGTTTTTAAAAGGGCTGTATGAGACTGGAAGAACGGTTCTGATTTCTTCCCAGTGGCAGCACTATTCTAGTCCATGGGCTAGTATTCCATTTAAATCCCTTTAAGGTGAATGAGACTGCAGTGAAATGGCAGTCACAGTGCTTGTAAAACCACAGTATTGTTTGTAGGAAAAGGAAGCAAATTTGTCTTTTTAATCTCATGCAACTTCTTTATTACTCATAAGCTGTGGAGTACTGTTGCGCTTTGGATTCGGATGGGGCCAGTTCAGTCTGACCCATATTTTATAGCACATGAAGAGCATGCAAAACTGTGGGCGACATGTATGATTGGCAGTTGCGCCTGTTTTCAGGCGAAAACTGCGGCTCACCGATCCGAATCCCCAGTCGGACGCAGTGATGCGATGTTAGGCGCAAGCTTCGCCACTTTTGGCTGCGCCTAACATGAAGGGGTGTGCAATGGGCGCGGTGTGGGCCTTCTGGGGTGGGACGCGGCACTCCGAGGCATGCATGAATGCCGGTCGGCAAAGTGAGGCGCATTGCAGCTCCGACAGGCAGACCTAGCTGAATGTGGGCTACCTGAGTCGGAGGAGGCGAAATGAAGCGAGAACATAATGGAATGGGGCAAAATGTGCTCTCGGTCGACTGTTACAACAGTACACAGCTCTCAGCTCCGTGAGGCATGGAGTATGATTCCAAAACTCGTTTTTATTAGGTGTAAAACATTATCTGAAAAAGAGCTAAAACCTTCTAAAAACATACATACTGTAAATAAAATCAATAACAACGCGTTTGTCGCCGTGACCGGTGCAAAATCAGGAATTGGAATATAGACAATTGCGTCGGGAAATACAGAAATTCTAATTCTGTAAGCTCTTCTCGTTGGTTGGTATAAACCAGCCAATCAGAATAGGAGCGACAGTGACCCATTATTAGTTATGGAGGAGTATTGACCAATCAAATGAAAAGGCGGGACAGTTCAAAATACAGTTAAAAAAATGCAGAAAAGAGCTGATTGGTTGAACTAGCAAGGGCTTGGCTATCCCAGCCAATCAGAGCACGAGCTACTTTGTCCCATTGTAGTCTATGGAGAGATGGGGGCACTGAAATCTCAGTGTCGTGCGGCGTGGAGTATTAGTAAATAAATTGTTTTTATTAAGTGTAAAACATTCTCTGTAAAAGAGCTAAAACCTTCTATAAACATACATAAATCAAATACCTAACAACGCGTTTGTCGCCGTCACCGGCGCTACATCAGGAATTGCGATATAGAAAATTGCCAGGAAATACAGTAATTCAAATTCTGTAAGTGTTTCTCATTGGTCGGCATAAACCACCCAATCAGAATAGGAGCGACAGTGACCCATTATAACTTATGGAGTAGTATTGACCAATCAAATGAAAGGTGGGACAGTTCAAAATACAGTAAAAAAGGCAGAAAAGAGCTGATTGGTTGAGCTAGCGGGGGCTTGGCTATCCCGGCCAATCAAAGTGCGAGCTTCTTTGTTCTATTGTAGTCTATGGAGAGATCGGGGCAATGAAATCTCGGCTCTCAGCTCTGTGCGGCATGGAGTATGATTAAAAAAAATCGTTTTTATTAGGTGTAAAATATTATCTGAAAAAGATCTAAAACCTTCTATAAACAGACATCAATCAAATCCCTAAAAATGCATTTGTCGGCGAGATCGGCGCTACATCAGGAATTGGGATATTGTAATTTGCCGGGAAATACAGTCATTCAAAATCTGTAAGCACTTCTCATTGGTCGGCAAAAACCAACCAATCAGAATAGGAGCGACAGTGACCCATTATAACCTATGGAGTAGTGTTGACCAATCAAATGAAAAGGCTGGGACAGTTCAAAATACAGTAAAAAAAGGCAAAAAAGAGATGATTGGTTGAGCCCAGGCGGCAGATATGAATCCACCAATCATATGTAGTGCGTCTATTTTGAGTATAGCGCGATAGAAGGGCGTCCTAAAAGTTATTACTGTCTATGGGAAATATTCTAGTACTGTGCTTGGTTGGGGGGAAGAGGGGCTCGCCCTGCTTAGCCAATCAGCAGGTGAGCTGCTTATCTCATAGAGTTCTATGGGGAAAAGAAATGCAGAGCGAGCTCTGTTTGTGATTGGCTAAGTTAAAGGAGGCGCGATTATTTGGGCCAATGGGAGAGCGAGCGACGCTCTTATGGGTTTTCTAATGCAATCTGTAATAAAACTGTACATGGCAGAAATAAAATGATTCTCACGAAGTTGTGCCGATGTGTATATAAAATTAACAATAATATGGGTGTAACGAAAATAAATTAATAATATTAATTCAATAAATTCATTTTTATTTGTTTATTTTCGTTACACCCATATTATTGTTCATTTTAAGTACACATCGGCACAACTTTAGTGTATAAAGGCTATAGACAGGCGGGAAATATAAGAAAAGTCATTAGTATGTCAGTGAATAGAAACTATGGTATTGATCTTGCTTGGTGGACCACAGGTCCCAGCAATACCTGTGGTGTGCTGGCTCTTGCTGCATGTAGAATAAAGGATGAGAGCAGCAAAAATTAATTTTAAATTTAATGTAGTAAAAATTTAAAAAAAATCTGAACACCATCAGCGGGTTATTTAATGTAAAATTAGTTTTAGATTCTATCAATTTTAAATACATTTTACAGGAGATTTTTATATTTTTGGGATGTTATATATTTTTATATTAATTTTAATATGATGACATTTTTTATTAAATTTAAGTAATTTAGTTTTATACAGTTTGATAATTATTAGAAATTACTGTACTGGTCTGGTAGTGGATCCGCTGGACCACCGCAAGCGATGGTGGAAGCCCACACCAGGGAGCGGAATCTAAGTAGGTCCCGGTATTCACCAGAGCCCATCGCAAAGCAGGATGGACTTGCTGCGGCGGAAATCGAACAGGTCGCTTCCACTGGCGGGACTTGCTTGCGGTGGCGGCCAAGGGTAGGCGAGGTACAGAATCGGCAATCAGGCACGTAGTCGGGTACAGGCCGAAGGTCAAGGCAGGCGGCAGGATTCGTGGTCAGTAAACGCGGGCAACGGGTACGGTACACAGGTAGACAAGACAAGGCTTTCTGGAACGCTTTCACAGTAGGCATGAGCACTAAAGATCCGGCAAGGCTGCCAGGAAGAGGCCGGACCTAAAGAGGAACAACGCCCGACAATGACCAATTACCGGCGCGCACGCGCCCTAGGGAGCGGGGCCGCGCGTGCCGCGGGACAGAGGCGGACAGAGAGGGAGCGTGGTCGGGTAAGTGACCTCCGGCGCTGACAGGGGGATGAGCGGACCCCGGACCCGACGTGCGGGACGGAGCGCCGCTCGGCGTCGGGGCACGGATGCGCCTGCAACCCGTGACGAGGGTTGCAGGGGCATCCGTGACAGTACCCCTCCCCTTGGGCCCCCCTCTCCTCCCGGAGTGGAGGAATTTCTGGATGATTCTGCGGTTCAGGATGTTCTCCTCCGGCTCCCAAGACCTCTCCTCGGGCCCGAACCCCCTCCGGTCAACTAGAAAATAACGTTTCCCTCTAGTTTTCCTCATACCCAAGATTTCCTTGACCTCAAAGATGTTGGAGGCACCAGCCACAAACGGAGGAGGGACAGACTTCTGAGAGAAACGGTTAAGGACCTGGGGCTTCAGTAGAGAGACAAGGAAAGAGTTGGGAATTCGCATGGTATGAGGGAGCCGGAGTTTGTAGGAGACTGGGTTGATACGACTAAGAACTTCAAAGGGTCCCAGGAAGTGGGGACCCAGTTTGTAGGAAGGCATCTTGAGGCGGACATATTTGGCCGCTAGCCACACTTTGTCACCCGGGGAGAAGACAGGAGAGGAGGACTTCTTCTTTTATCTGCTTGAGTCTTCGTGCGCTTGGAAGCATGGAGCAGAGACCGGCGGGTCTGGGACCAGATGGTCTTCAAGTCCTGCACCAATGCATTCACCGCCGGAACTTCGGATGGGGGTGCCAGAGGGAGAGGTGGGCGGGGATGCAGACCGTATACGATGTAGAAGGGCGAGGCCCCCGCGGACTCAGAATCTAGGGAGTTATACGAGAATTCCGCCCATGGCAGCAAGTTGGCCCAGTCGTCTTGGTGTGCAGAGACGAAGTGGCGTAGGTAACACCCCAAGACCTGGTTGACCCTCTCCACCTGGCCATTGGTCTGAGGGTGGTAGGCCGAAGAGAAGTTGAGCTTCACCAGGGCGCGCGCCGGCAGTGTGCATTACTGCTCAAACAGGCAGATCTATTTCAGTGTGGTCTGCCTGAGCCTGAGGAGTCGAAGTGGAGCTGGATTTGATATTAGGGTAAAAAATGTCCAATATTTCTCAACTTACAACAGTACAATAATAGAAATTAATTTATAATTATCAAACTATATAAAATTAAATTATTTAAATTTAAAAATGATATCATATCAAATTAATATAAAAATATATAATCCCAAAAATATAAAAAAATATCTCCTATAAAAAGAATTTTAAAAATAAAAGAATCTAAAACTAATTTTACATTAAAAAGCCCGCTGACGGTGTTCAAATTTTTTAAAATGTTTACTACATTAAATTTGAAATTTACTTTTGCTGCTCTGAACCTTTAGATCAGTACCATAGTTTCTATTCACTGACATGCTGTTCATTTATTTCCAGCCTATCTATAGCCTTGTTTGGCGCATTACTAATGCGCCAAAGTTTACTAATGCGCCAAAGTTTCATTATTCTTTGCTAGAATGTTGGCTTTACATAAATATCATAAAATGAAAAATAATGATGAGCAAACCTTTAGGAAACTATAGGAAAAAACATTGGGTGATCTTGAGCAATTGCAGGTTGAAGGTAAAGGAGACCCCATAATTCTAGATATACCCTTGACTAATTTGAAACTAAATTCTAGGAATACACCTCCGATATCACAATATAATTTATTGGATACGTTTGTGGAAGTAGTAACGCAAGATATAAAGAAATTAGCACTCAGACGACAACCATCTTCTTTAAATTTAAAATGGGAGGAACAATTAGCTATTGCAGAATTACAATCTAATAGGGAGATAGTAATCAAACCCAGGGACAAGGGTGGGAATATTGTCATCTTAAATAAAAGTGACTATAAAGCAATGGTAGAGAGAATATTTGATGATTCAGAAACATATGAGAGGCTTCCAAAAGATCCAACCAATGAGTATCTGAAAGAATTATAAAAGATTTTTGAATTGAGAAAAAATTAATTACTGAGGAGGAGAAAATTTGTGTTAAATGTGAATCCTACTATTGCTACCTTCTATGCATTACCAAAAGTGCATAAAGAGGTTGTGCCAATACCAGGAAGACCGATAGTCTCAGGTAGAAATAATTTAACACAAGGACCTAGCACGTATGTTGATCGTATACTGATGCCCTTTGTCACTGGCCTTCCTTAATATCTTAAAGATACGAAGGATACTGTGAGGAGAATTAACAATCTAGTGGTGAGTTAAAGTACACGTCTTGCAAGTTTAGATGTTGAAGCCCTATATAGTAACATCAGACATGATCTGGGCCTGAAAGCATTCAAGTATTTTTTGAATACAAGAGGTACACAATTTATGGAACACAATGATTTCGTTTTGCAGCTAGGGGATTTTTTTTTGAAACAAAATTTATTTTTCTTTTGATGGTACCTTTTATCACCAGATAAAGGGAGCAGCAAGGGGCACGTCTTTGCGCCAAGTTTTTTGAATTTATTTTTGGGTTTGGTGGGAGGAGCTTTTGTTTTTTCTGAACATTTTGGAAAATTCACAGATGGGATTTTATTTCGGGGGCGCTTTTTTGATGATATATTGTTTTTTGGGATGGTGGTGAAAAATTATTCGGATTTTGTACTAGATCAAAAAATGAAATTGGGATGAAATTCACGTTTGAAATTCACGAGAGAAAATAATTTTTTTTGGATCTTCAAATTTTTTGATGAAACAACAGATTCAACAAAGAAATTTTGGGAAAAAAATCGCTACCCAAAAGTTTGTTTTTACTTTTCTAGCTGGCATCCACCTTCTCAAAAAAAAAGGGGGTTCCCCTAGGCCAATTTCTTAGGGGGCGTAGGGAATTGCTCTTTTCAGGCAAGGGTTATCCAAAAAAATTTTGAGGAAGGGGTTTAATAGGCTTTTGAATAGTGACAGGGGACACTTATTAATCAGGAAAAAAAAGAAGAAAAAACTGATTTAATTCGTTGTATGGTACCTTTGATAAAAACCAATGAAAATGAGAGCTATAAAAAAAGACTTTTGGAACATTCTGAGGGCAGATCCAGTATTTTTCTGAGGGGGATCCTAAATTCCTATGTACTTTAAAGAGGAAAAAAAACTTAGGGATGAATTTTGCATAGTCATTTTTGAGGGAGATGCAAAAAAAAAAATGGTTACAGTCCCGGGGGGTAGGCTCAATCCCTTGGCAACTGGGTTCATTCTGTCCATTTGTGGAAAACTAAAGAAAATTTTTTTAACCCCTTGATAAGAGAAGATTTGAGTAAGAAATTAAAAAACTGAAAACAAAAGGGGGGATTTATGGAGCCCATGTGTACTTGCCCCAAGACTATTGGGAAAAAAAACCCAAAAGGAGTTTCTCGCGGATCTCGAAACTCCGAGACTATTAAAAAATAGAGGGGCCCCCCAAGGAGAACTTTTTGGGAAAACAAAAGGGAAATAGAGGGGTGAAATTCGGGGCATCTGTGTGAAAAACTAGGGCTAGGAAAGAAAGGGCATATGGATGTAGTTTATTGGGAGGAAGGGCAAGATGGATATACAGATCAAAACATTGAACCCTAAAGGCCTAATGAAGGTTTTCATTTTCAGCATTTATTTAATCTGTATTCCCCCATTAAAATTTTTTAGAAACATATATATTGATTAAGTACATCAGGGAATAGCAGGGGGAAAATTGATATAAAGCATCAGAGTTAACATGGGGTTTTTTTTTTTGTTTGTTTTCCTCTCCCCCCCCCCACTCCCTCCTGCCCCCCCCTCTGCCTCCCGTTGTCCCCGTTTTTCCCCGGGTTCTGCAATGATAGGTATTAACATGTGAGGCCACGGTTTCCATTTAAAAAAATTGGGAGTTGTTTATTGTTTTTTGTGAAAGGGGGGGGGGGTTTTGGAAATGAGTCATGTGAATTTGCACTCGGTTTTGTGGCGAACGCAGCCGGGGGGGTGATAAACCATCTATTCTGTATACATTTTTTTAAATATGATTTATTTTTCTGCTTTGCTGCATGATTTTTTGCTAATTTAAAACAATTATCGACAGAGTATGCAATGCAATGGTATAATGCACTAAATTTTTGCATATCCCCTTGTGACATAATGCATTAGGGGGCTACCCGGGGCCCTTTAAAAAAGAATCTTTTTAAAGGGAAGGTGGGGGGTGAAATTTTTCAGGGGAGAACGGGCTAACCCTAGGGCCTACGCTTTATTAAAATGAATTGTATTTAGTATAAAAAGAAATGGTTTATGGGGAAAAGATAAGACAATGGTGTAAAAGTTTCAATGGGAAAATTATTTAATAAAGCCTGCACTTATTTAAAAAAAAATGTTTTTAGATATAAAGGAGAAGTGCTTTATGGGGAAAGACTATGCAATATGTACATACAATTTTTAATGACAAAAAGTGTACAGTACAATTTGGGGTTTATATTCCAAGAAAATGCATATTTAAAAATGGAGGAGAAGGGGGTTTTTGGGGGTTGTAAAGCTGATGTGCTGTGGAATGTAACACCTATTCCTTAAACCGTTTAGGGGAGCCACCAGAGGCAAAAATATGGGAGAGTGGGATGGAGGGCCATCACAGCAGGGCGTTCTATTGAAAAAGTACGCGGGGGTATGGGGGGATGGGGGCCCAAACCGCCATGGAGATGAAATTGTCTGTGGGTTGTTTTTTTTATGTGAGTTATGGGGGGCAGCTTTGCAGCACATATTATTGTGTGCGGCAGGGGGAAAGGGGAAGGGTAGTGGGTTTGTGGATTCTTGATGGCTGATTGGGGAGCAACCCGAAAGGGTGTGTACCTAACTGAAAATAAAGGAAAAAAAGGGTTAGCCACATGGGGAACCGGACCCCTAACCCCCTGATGAAGCCAGTTTTGCTGGTGAAAAGCTGGGGGGGTCAGGGATGTGTTTTTTAAATGTGATTTCTCACCCCTGTCTCAAGTGCCACCCGCTCAGAGGGGGTCAAAACCATTTTTTTTGTCCATTAGTTAGGGACGATTGTCCAAATAGGAGGCTTGGGGTCCCTTACGGGGGTTAAAAATTGCAAGTATTTTAAGGCTTTCCCCTTTGGTAGGTGGGGGTTTCCACCAGACTTGATAAGGAAAAGGAGCTTTCCTTTCCTTCAGAAGTAAAAGGGTTAAATGTGAGGTTTGAAAACAGGTTTTAATGTGTTATAGGGTTAATTTTTAAACTAATAAAAAATTAAGTTTTTAGTGTTTATAGATAGAGAACTGATAGAGTTTAAGTTTCCTTTTGGAAAAATAAATAAAAAATTAAAAAACACATGGAGGCATGATGACTTTAGACCCATTTTTAACACAAAATTTTTGCCACAAAAAAACATTTTCATACAGCCAAAGGCGCATTATACCGAATACGGGATGTATAATTCCTTCAAGCGCCTTCCTTTATATTTTTCAAGTTTGCCATTACAAATCTATGCCCATACAAAGTTTGGCTCTATGTAATGCGCAAAAAATCGTATTCTACACTTTTCTAAATCTATTTAGAACTGGGTTGTCGGCGCCAAGTAAAAAATAAATAAATACGCACTCAATTTAACTGTGAAAGTTTCCTACATTAAAAGGGAAAAATTCCCTTTCCCCAAGCAAATAAATTACCTGGTTCAATAACTAATCCCTCCTACCTAGTACCAATAGCTTTCATCTTTTAAAAGAATCGTAAGGTTTTTTTGGAAAATAAAATAAATAATCCAAATAATCCTTTTGGGTATTACACTGTGTCCTTTTTATTGATTACTTTCATTATATCTGTTTTTGAACCCAATTCCACTCTTCTATGTCCTTTTTGTATTATTTTGCTCAGTACACTATATGATATTAAATTATGCTAACTAAAGCAATGAAGCAATGCTATGCCCATTTTAATATATCCTATTTGCCTTAGCAGCAGCTGCCTGGCATTGGTTGCTATCCACTAGTTTCCCCAAGCCCCTTCCATGTTACTTTTACCCAGCGTTATTCCATTTAGTATATAACAGCAGCATGTATTTTCTTTCCTAATAAATAAAATCTCAGCTGAGAAATCTTACTGCCAACAGTTATGATTCTTTGAATACATGTTCAGCATTGCCAAGCATAAATGTTATTTCAATAAAGATGTATAGATAAGCAGTTGCCAAAGGTCAAAAGAAAAATAACTATTTTTCTCAAGGGTCTGCTATGACTCACGGATATTTCCCAGTCAGAGAGGATTCTAAGAACCTGTGATATATTTCAGCCAAAATTAAAAAATAGAAGTGAAGAAGGGTGATTTGAAGTGAAAGAGGCTGTTGACAGGTGTGGCAGACATGATTTTCCAATTCTGTTTAACGCCTAATGAATGTAAATAGTTAATTGTATGAAAGTTAATATTATCATTGTCTGGCAATGGATTAAGAAACCAGCTGGAAACTTATGCTTAGCTTAGACTGTTCTTCAAGCTAATTTGCATAAGTTTTAAAGGGGTTGTATCATTATGTTAAATGGTCTTCAGAATAAGGGGACAGTGAAAACAAGTAACTTTGCAATTGGATGTCATTTGCAAAACTGTCTTGTTTTCACAGTCTGCCTTATCTTCGTTTTCTGTAAACACTCTTCCCCAGTGCTGGTCGGATTCCACCTCCTTTCATTTCATTGGCTGACAGCTCTACTAATTTACATTCTATCTGGCACCCGGTCATATTCACCGGAGTGTGCATTCCTGCCTCGCTCACTCAGCCAGCAGCTCCACAGTAACACTGCAGCTGCTTCTACAATCAGAAAAGAGCAAAATTGTGCCTCGGTGCCTAATGCTGCTGCGTGTAAACATAGAAGGGAGACAGATATGTGCTGCTCTGTATGAGTTCATAGACGACTGGATTCAACTGTAACAAACCTCCAGCTGTGAGAGGAGAATAGATCAGTGCTCTGAGTTCATAGAAGACTGTCTAGACTGAATGCAAGCCTGTGGTATGTAAACAAACAGCTCTTACAAAATAAGACTGCATAGGAAGAGGAAAAACACATTGACATGTGGACTCAGAGAGGGGGGGCGAACACACTGACTCAGGAGTGAGCATGAACAGTGAACAGTGAAGAAACGCCCCTGGATTTGAAGAGCTGAGAAACTGAGATTACATTGAAACACACGAACTGATGAAGCAATACATCCCCTTTAATGCTTATGGCCCATATTTACTATGACTATAATTTTTCTGCCATTCTAATTAAAGTAAGTCACAAATTCCACTACTAAAATGGCATATCATCACATTTCAGTGATGCGCTGTACGCCAAAAAACCTGACATATACCGCCTAATAAATGTGGGGCTGTATATCTTTAGAAAATAAGTTACTGCATTTTATCAGGTGTATATATTTTTAATCCATCTATAGTTTCGCTGGGGTCAAGGTCATTTGTGTTGGGTGCCTCGGCTAGTGCCACCAAGCTTCATTGCCTTGACCAGGATGTTTGGACATAGGACTAACATACCAAATTCTAAGAAACAAACATGGGGAAGAATCACTAAAACGTCAATTTTAATAATAATGTCATAAAAACCCGACTAATATGTCAAAGCAAAAAATAATCAAAGGGTCTCATTAATCATAATATCATCTTATTTTATATCCCACTTTAAATGTATACACTGTGAGCTTTCAATGCATAGCTGTTTAGTATATCATCTTTAGGCTCAGATTGGCCAACAAGTAGGCAGAGGAAATCCCCAGTGAGCCCCTGGGCATGGTCTCCACTGAATCCAAGAAGATGAGATCCAAGAGTCATGTGCAATATGTGTAGCGTGTATAAATACCCCCCTGCTCACCCCGCCAGTTTCTGGTTCATATTGCGGCCTGGCTCCCTCACTTCCCCTCTGCTGAAATACTTACTCTCATCATGGGTGATTTCAACATCCCCATTGACGACCCCATATCTCCTTCTGCCTCTCAGTTTCTTTCACTAACATCCTTTCTTTCCATTTTGCAATTTACAGATTTTTGCACTCACAAGGATGGGAACTCTCTTGATCTGGTCCTTGGTCATCTCTGCTCAATTTCTAACCTTACTAATTCTCCTCTTGCCCTCTCTGATTATAATCTTATCTCCTTCGTTATCACCAATTCTCAGCCTTCTCTGGACACACATTCAGAAATGTCCACACCATAAACACTAAGGAACTCAAAGACAGCCTACAGTTCTCACTGTACCCAATTAACTCTCTTGTACTGACCTGGCTGTAAAACAATACAATGAAACTCTCTCAACTACCTTGGACATATTGGCACCACTTAAATCCCACACCACCAGAGGCAGACACCAACAGCCTTGGTACACACCTCAAACTCGCTTTTATCAGCGATGTTCCAAGTGTGCTCAACTCTGTGGAGAAAGAAACTTTCTCCATTACAAATTCATGCTCAAGACTTACCACACTGTCCTTCACTGTGCCAAACAAGAATATTTTACCTTCTTTATCTCAATATTACCCAGTAACCTAAAATGACTGTTTGACACTTTTCACTCCCTCCTCAGACCTAAAGCTCAGGCCCCGGTCACTGACGTCTGTGCTGATTACCTGACAGCTCTCTTCAAAGAGAAAGTCAACAGCATCCGGGAAAACATCGTATCTCAGTCTCCAAGTAATATCCATCCTGTCCCCTCCTGTATTTCCTCTAGTCGGCTCTCAGGACATCACCCAACGATAGAAGAAGTATACAGGCTTCTCTCGTATCCAGCTTCTGTGACCCCATTCCCTCCCACCTCGTCCAGTCCATTTCCCCAGCTGTCCTCTCTCACTTAACTACAATCTTTAACCTCTCCCCTTTGGGATATTTCCATTCTCCTTTAAACACACTGTTATAACCCCTTTACTAAAAAAGCCCACTGCTTCTTCTGGATCTCTCTGCAGCGTTTGACACCATACATCACCAACTTCTCCTCAGCTTGCTCAGTGCTATTGGTTCTCATCTTACCTCTCTGACTGCTTATTTAGTGTCTCATTTGCAGGTTCTACTTTTCCTTCTCTTCCTCTTGCTGTTGAGGTTCCTTAGAAATTGAGTCTAGGTCCTCTCCTCTTTTCACTCTACACAGCCCCAATTGGACAAACTATCAGCAGATTTGAATTTCATTGCCATCTCTACGCTGATTACACTCAATTGTACACCTCTTCCTGTGATATCACTCCTGCCCTACTACAAAACACCAGTGACTGTCTGTCCGCTGTCTCTGACATCATGTCCTCTCTCTATCTCAAATCAAACCTTACTGAAACTGAACTTCTTGTCATTCTGCCATCTACTAACTAATACTTCCCCTCCATATTTCTGTTTCAGTGTGTGCTACTACCATAACTCCTTGGCAAGAGGCCCGCTGTCTTGGGGTCATACTGGATTCCGATCTGTCCTTCACTACCTATATTCAAGCCCTTGCCCACTCTTCTGACCTACATCTCCTACATCTACAAAATCCATCCTTTTCTCACCGTGGAAACAACTCAACTCTCATTGTTGCTCTTATACTTTCTTGTCTTGACTGTTGTAACTCCCTGCTTATCTGTCTCCCTCTCTATAAACTGTCCCCTCTCCAATACTGATGCCTCTACTCTGTGTCAGTCACTGCACTGTTTGTTCATTCAGTACAGAATACAACAGAAACTAATCTATCTCACCCAGACAGCTCTCCACAGTGCTGCAACGCCCTACATCTCCTGCCTCATCTCTGTCTACCATCCTACCTGGTCTCTGCACTCTGCTAATGATCTTAGATTACATGCCTCAATCATCCGAACCTCCCATGCCCGTCTCAAAGATTTAGCATGTGCTGCACCAGATCAATGGAACATGCTACCACGTACGATTAGGCACATTCATAACTCTCATAGTTTTAAGTGTGCCTGAGAATACATCTTTAGGCCTACCAAGATCCCCAATTGCTAACCCCCTGCTTTCAGCCACACACACTTCAGTCACTGGTACTTATCTGTATATAGATGTACTGTCTGGGAGGTAGGTTCATCCACTTTTTTATGCAAATCCCCACATATTTATGAAACATGGCTGGACCATTGTGTAAACCAAGCACTTCTCACACTTCATCTTATCCATACACCCTAATAGAGTGTAAGCTCTAGCAAGCAGGGCTCTCATACCTTGTGTGATCTGCAAGTAGCTTTTTACTGTGCAATGTTTGTCTTTTTGGTCTGTACTTATACCCTCAACATTGTGAAGTACTGTGGAATATGTTGGTGCTACATAAATAAAGATTTTTATTATGATTTGGGTGGGCCCCAAGAATCAACTCAATTGGTAATATCCTAGAATCATCACCACTGGTGGGCTCCAGGCAACCCAGTCCTACACTAAACATTTTACCACATTTGCATTCAAGGTTTTTATCCTTCCCTCTGCCATCATAAAGTAAAGGTTTATAAAATCACAATTATCCATTCCCTTACCGAATCCTTGCACAAAAACAATTAGACCCTTTAAAACTATGTTCACATGTCCTATAATAATCCACAGAAGTGGAGTTTGCAATGCCATTGATCTGTATGAGGATTATCCCAAAAGTCATCAATTTATTAGTTGCTGCCGATGGAAATACACCTGTAAAACGTTCTATGTACAATATGTATGTAAATGGGGTTGCAAAGATCTTATTCACTTTCATTGGAGGCAGATTGTCATCAGATTTAATAGAGCACTGCAAAGATTCCATGCCAAAAATCTGGGTCAAATTCAAGCCATGTGAACATTGCCTAAGGTCACTATTATTTAGATTGTGATACTACTTCTTCAAATACTATACATTTATCAGGAATGAACAGTTAAAATAGTGAAATCTTTCACATTGCACAATGTGTGGTGTGTGTAACTAGTTGGTGCACATTATAAATGTAAGGATCCTCGATTTGCTTTTTTTTTTGCAAAAAATTTACACAGTCTGAAATAATGATGGATTCCAAGGGATTCACATAGGATTACAAGCATCTTTATATTCCGTATTGAAGGTTTTTATATGGGAGCTTTTCCCTCAAGGGGCTAATGCAGAACTAGGCTTGGGTCTAGTAACAGATGCCATAGGTTAGTATATAGGTAAATTGCATAGTTTTGTTTGTCTACAAAAGTTTCTTCGTTATAATAGAAAGTTAATAAGGGAGAGGCGTGCGTATTATGATGCATGGTATGGGCTTAAAAGTAGAGGGTTGTGTGGTGGTCTGGACCAACCACCAGCACATCCCATCATGAGCAAGAAGAGTAGTGGTCCACTACCCCTCCCAATTTCTTTGTTGTTTTCTTGTATAATGTAATGTTAATCAGCATCGGACTGGGTTGCCTTGGGCCCACACGTGAAGCTGATTCTAGTGGCCCAACAGTTGAGTTGTTTATTGGCCCCAAGCTGGAGCTTATTTTGGGGGCCCACTATGAAGCTAGTGTAAATTACTGTACGTGCCTCCTATACTCTGCCTCTTGCTTTTTATCCCTCTTTCTCTGCTTTTCTACGTATCCCGAGGATTCATATGCCGTTAAAACACAACTCCAGATCAGCCATTCTCAGGGGCCCATCAGGGTTTTCCTTGTTTCCCTGTGATCCAGTCTGGGTGTGATGGTAATGATTGTATTATCACAGCTTCTTTAATGTAAGGGATTAATGTGATGTACTGATTAAATGGAGAGTCATGGTTCTTTACATTAGAAGGAGCCTTAAAGTGGTTTTGACACGATGTATTGTTGACGTGGGATCCTCCAAAATGGGTATTTAATCACTTTTCTAAATATATGTCATTAAAACAAAGTGAATCCTGTGAGAGCTATAGCATTGCTCAGTCCTCCTTAGTTTCCTGACAGTTTACATTAGACACGACCAGTAGCTGACAGGAGCTGACTGATCTGTCCACGATTGTGTGTTTGCACTTCTTATCTGATGACAGGGAACATGAATCAGCTTGCAAGTGACTGTGGAGAAAGACCTTTTTCTTTTGTATAAAAAATCAACTGATTGTAATGTGATTATTTGAGTAAACATTGTACACGATCCCTGCTTACTGGCTCTGTGCTCAGCCTCCTTTCTCCCTCCCCCGTGACTCTGTATCCTATTTTTAACTTCTCTTCTGAGCAGACAATAGGTAAGGAACTCACGTCTTGGCAAAACCCCTTTAACTCTGGTTATGTATGAATAACATATGATAGTTACTTAAAGGGCACCTGCCACATAGGTTATGCCCCCCTTACTGAGGACAGCACAAGTAGTGACAGACATGCTGTGCAGCAGTCTCAGAGCATCTAATGCTTAAATGAATGAAGAATGAAGAAAGAATTTGGCCACAGACTTTTTATTAAAGGTTTAAAGGGAACATATCACATAGGTTATGTCACCTTTGCTGACGATACCACAAGCTAGTGGCAGACATGTTGTTTCCAATGCTATGTCCCTTGTCCTGTAGGATCCAGTTTTAAAGTCTTTAATGCTCAAATCTGACAGTTTGCCACCTGTTCTACCAGAGAGGAATCCAGCTTTTTCATGAGATGTTAGACCCACCCATCGACACCTAGAACCTCCCACACCATTCCTGACTGATTCAAACTAGTACTGTGAATAGGTAGAAACTTGTGAATAGACTGCAGGTGGGCAAGACATCCACAGATGGGCAGGGCTAATGCCCGCTCATGAATTCACTGGACTCCTCTATGGCAGAACAGGCTTCAAACTGTCAGATTTGAGCATTAAAGGGGATGTATCGCTTCCTTAGTTTGGCTGATTCACACTGCTCTCAGCTTCTCAACTCTGGAAATGCAGGGGCATTTCTTCCCCTCCCAGCTGGGTGACATCATCCCCCCTTCACTGTGCATGCTGGCTCCCGAGACTCTCCCCCCTCCCCTCTCTGCCGGAATCCACATGTCACTGTGTCTTTCCCTATGCAGTCTTATTTTGTAAGAGCTATATACATACCACAGGCTGCATTCAATCTAGACTGAGCAACTGAACTCTTCTCCTGTCACAGCTGGAGATGTGTTACAGCTTTCTACAAACAGCACAGATCACCCTTCTATGCAGGAGAGTTAGGCTCCGGGACAAAACTGTTATGTTTTCTAATTGTAGAATCTGTTGCAGTCTGTTTCTGCTGGGTGTGGAGGGAGAAAATGCTACTGCCCCTAACTCTGAGTCAGGCAGGGATCGACACAAATTGTGCTATTTCCTGATCGTGTAAGCCCTTCAGTGTAATTCTGTTTCTTCTGCCTGTATAAAGTGAAAATGTGACGGTCCCTTACTCTGAGTGACAGACACAGCTCCGTGAATCGACCAGGGGCTGTAGAGAATGTAAATGAGCTCTCAGCTAGTGAAATGCATAAGGGACACAGCACTGGAAACAGCATGTCTGTCACTAGTCTGTGTTATTGTCAGCAAGGGGGGCATAACCTATTTGAAAGGCTCCCTGTAAACCTTTAATACAAAGTCTGTGGCCACATTTTTTCTTCACTCCAGTGTCCTGTATACTTATTTTTTCAATAGTTGATTCGTACTAACATATCCTGTAGTGACATAAACATACATAAATATCATCTTAACTTTAGTGGGATAAAAAAAATTTCCTGTTAATATTTGCTTGATCTTTCAATAGTATCCAGTTGTTTTTAATGTGATTAATAACCTAATAGTGTACAGCAACATGTTTTATATACATAGAAATCGTCAACGCATTTTGTAAATTGATACATTTCTGATGTCGCACAACATTTACCATTTGTTTTAAAGAAGAGCATCATTAGCAGAAAAAAACGACACTGTACGTGATATGATATTTCACAGGGCTGTGAGAGGTTGAGGCTGAATGAGTTAAATAATAAAATGACTCTCTAGCGATAAGAGCTTTTACAGACCATAGAGTGCAGGGAAAAAAATATATTACTAAGTGGTCATGTGGCTAGTGCCATTCATCTTAGAAGTGACTGACTATCTGTCAAAAGTGGCAAGAGTCCCTGTTAACAGCCCTGACCTGTGCTGTAATAAAGGGAAAGAGCAAGACAAAGTGTCCATTATCCAGCAGTTGGGAGCAGAAAATTGGTGCAGTTTGCCTCAATCTTCCCACAAGTTAAGATTTTAGATAGGTGGGGATCAGCAAGAAGCAATTTTATCCTATGATCATTTTTGTCAGATCACATCAAACTAAGGGCATAGTTACATTGAAGATTTCAATTAAGATGTCCTAACCACAGTGACCAGTATAAAGAAAGCCCATCTGTGTCGTTATTGTATTGACATCTGTACATTCTTGAAGGATACATGATTATACTGGTTTCTGGCAAGCAGACTATGTAAAATAACTTCCACTGGCTTCTACTTGCATATAGGCTTCAACACTCACTTATGCCTTGAATATGACTTGATGACTTGATACGTAAATAAAAATAAATTAATATTAATGTGAAATAAAAACCAGAATGGATGCTATTAACTTTACTGATGGGCTTCTATTTTCTTATGGAAAGATTAGCGTAGCAGACTATCCTGGTTAAGAAAATTCTGACAGAAATAAGTAATCAACAGAGACAGATCTCTTTGCTTTTTATGAACACATTAGAACCAAAACATTAGAGAAAAACTTTACCCTTAGGCTTGATGTAATGGATTTTGTATCTACAGGATCTATTAGGGATGCAATGATATTAAAGGGGATGTGTCATCAAAAATGGCTTATTGTTTAACTCACTTTTTTTTGTTAAACATATTTTTTAAGAATTTTTGGTTACTTTTTTTTAGATTTTCCATATCACTTTCAATATTTTTTATTGGCCATAGTTTTCACTTTGGCCATTAAGCCTAATAATTGTCTCACACTTCCTGTTCTGTAGAGAAAGATTCTCAGTTGTCTGCTAATTATTAACACAAGCAGGGTCAAACTGAAAGGAGACACCAGTGTAAATAGATAACACAGGATCCACCAGTCACAAGAGGAGATGTCACAGTTCACCCTTTCACCTCCCTGCACACTGATTTCTTCCCAGGTCACAAACTGAGTCAGTCTTAAAGGGGTTGTATCATTACATTAAATGGTCTTCAGAATAAGGGGACAGTGAAAACAAGCAACTTTGCAAGCAGATGTCATTAGCAAAGCTGTCTTATTTTCACAGTCTCCCTTATCTTTGTTTTCTGTAAACACTGTTCCCCAGTGCTGTTCAGATCCCACCTCCTTGCATTTCATTGGCTGCCGGCTCTACTAATTTACATTCTGTTCGGCCCCCAGTCGTATTCACATGGGAGCACGCATTCCTGCCTCTCTCACTCAGAATAAGGGGCGGCAACAATTTCACTCTGTACAGCTAGCAGCTCCTCATTGACACTGCAGCTACTTCTACAATCAGAAAACAGCAGAATTGTGCCTCGATGCCTAATACTCCTGCATAGAAGGGAGACGGATCTGTGCTCTGGAGGAGTTCAAAGAAGACTGTATTCAACTGTAACAAACCTCCAGCTGTGAGAGGAGAAGAGATCAGTGCTCTGAGTTCATAGAAGGCTGTCTTAGACTGACTGCAGGTCTGTGGTATGTAAACAACTCTGACAAAATAAGACTGCAAAAGGAGAGGAACAACACAGTGACATATGGAGGAGGGGGTTGAACACACTGACTTGGGAGCAAACATGAACAATGAGGGGGGGGGGGAGCAGGATGTCATCCCCCTTCAGTTAAGAAACCCCCAGCTGGGGGGGGAAAAAAACGCCCAAATTTTAGGAACTGAAAAACAAGCTGAAAAAACAGCGAAGGATGAAGTAAACACCCCCTTTTAAGTCTCCAATGTGATGAAGTACTGTAAGCTCTCTTTGATGTGTTAAAGCGTAAAAACAAGCCTAGGGGCCCAAAAGTAAAAATGCAAAGATTTAAAATTAAAAAAAAATATTGAAAGTGATAAAAAAATTAAAAAAAAAAACCCAAAAAAATTCCTAAAAAAAAGTGTTTAAAATTTAAAAACGGGACTTAAAAAATGATCATTTTTTGTAACAATTTTTTTAAATAGATACTGAGGTATTCTATTAATGTATATTGGCATTGATATTTTATTTTTTGTTTTCCCACCAAAACTGCTCTGAGTTACTGACAACAGTATGAAAGGGCCCTTAGGCCCAACGGTTTCTGTTGGGGTCTTTTCCCGATGAAGCCCATGGTGAGAAATTTTGAGTATACTCTGATGTGTAGCGATTAGTTGGTATCGCCCTCGGGCGATAGTCGGCCCCCATCGATGGGTTTTTCGATAGGGAAGTCGTTTATGGCGATGACCTTTAAAAGTTTTGGGGGAGGCAAAAACCCCTTTTCTTACCCCCAAACCAAACGGGTGGAGAAGGGAAATTAAACACCAAACAGAAAATGGATACTGCTACATTTAGGCAAAAAAACTTGGGGGCTATAAACCCACAGAAAAAAAGTCACCCCCTTTCTACCCCTGTCTTGTACCAAGCATGACCTTAAACCTGCATCCCCACAAAAAAAAAGGCCCAGAAGGCGTTTTAAATTGCCCCATATTTTACTTGAAGGACATTGACTAGACTGTCTGGCCCGCAGTAGGGACTTTAAATGTGCCCCAGAAAAAAAGTGCCGAAAAAAAGGAGTCTTTCCCCCTTTTTAGTTAAACTGGACATTGACAACCCTGCCCTGGACGCGGCCCTTTAAAACCCTTTTGACCACAGATTAAAAAGTGCGGAAAAAGGGTTTTAACCCCCATTTTAGTTAAGGCATTGATATCCCTTTTGGGGACGCAGTATGCCATTAAACCTGTCTGCCCCCCAGATTAAAGTCCCGGAAAAAAGAGTCTTTAAACCCCCTTTTTAGTTGAATGGTATCTGTCCTGCCCGGGGCCCGTAGCCCATTAAACCTGTTGCCCCCAGTTTAAAAAAAGTGCGAAGAAAGAGTCTTTGAACCCCCATTTTTAGTTGAATGGACTTGATAAAATGTCTGGACCACAGTATAAATTTAAAACCTGTTGCCCCCCGTTAAAAAAGTCCCGGAAAAGGGTCTTTAAACCCACCATTTTAGTTGAACGAAATTGAAAAACCTGTTGGCCGAGATGCCCCTTAACCTGTCGGGCCCCACAGATTAAAAGTGGGAAAAAGGAGGCTTTCAACCCCCTTTTTTAGTTGAACTGGAATTTGATTATACCTTTGGCCCGCAGATGACTTAAACCTGTCTGCCCCCAGATAAAAAGTCCCGGAAAAAAGGGAGTCTTTCAACACCATTTTAGTTGAAGGGAATATACTGCCCCGTCGGGGCCACAGTATGCATTAAAACCTTTGCCCCCCAGATTAAAAAGTGCGGAAAAAGGATCTTTAAACCCCCTTTTTAGTTGAATGGCTTTATATCCCGTCTGTGCCCGCATGCCCCAGGGCGGAGTTACAGTGGGTGCGGGAGACCCCGGGTTTGGCGTCCGTATCAAAAAAACAGGGGTTTAAAATGCCTGATGCGCAGCAACAAAAAATGTGTGTAAAAGAGAGTGGGGAAGGGGAAGTGGAAAACTCCCCCTTTCCCTTCACGTAAGACCGGGGTAGGCTTCCCCCTCCTATGGTGGGACAATTGAGCTTATTGGAAATACTGGGGGTTAACGTCTGCCCACCCAGGTCCCCTTTTTTTGATTTTTTTCTCATTTTATCAAGTGGGGAGGTTTGTTCTGTACTTTGTTTCGCCCGGCTCCTCTCCATGTCCTTGAAAACCTAAATCTGGTCAAGTTTTCCTGTACCCCCCTTTACAATTAAGGGATTTTTTTTCAGTATTTTGTAATGAAGTTTTTTATAGTTTAATTCTAGAAAAACATTTTTAAAATGGATGGAACCCACCATGTTTTTTTCCCCTTTTTTTTTAAATTGTATTAAATGGGTTGTTAATCAGGGTTTGATGCTTTTTAAAGATTTTGCAAAAAACAAGTCTTTTTGCTATGTGCCCATTAAAGGTCCTACCATTCCCTGTTTTGACAGCCATCCCCCTTGAGCCCCCTTTGAAATTTAAAAAAAAAATGTCTGTTAGAACAAATTTTTTTATAATGGACCTGTAGATTGATTTCAAAAAGCAAAATGCCCCCAAAATTCAAAGATGCCTTGACCCTTTGGACAAAAAAAATTTGTGAAGAACAAATGTCTGTTAGAACAACTTTTTTTTTTATAATGGGGCCCGTGTATTGCTGCATTTCAAAGCACATGACCCAAAAATTATAAAAATGACTTTCAGCCTTTTAAAAAATGTGGGGAGAAATGCACTTTAAGCAATTTCGTTCAAAGGGAAAAGTTATTGCTGTTTAAAGCAACAGACCCCAAAAAATTAAAAAAAATGACTTCCAGCCACTGTTAAAAATTGTGAGGGAAAAAGACTTAAAAAGCCACTTTTTCTTTTCCCAAAAGGGCCTGTTATTGCTGTACCCAAGAAAGAAAAAAAAAAAATTTAAAAATAGATTTTCAGCCCCTTTTAAAATTTGTGGGGAGAAATGCCCCTTAAAACCCACATTTTGTTCCAAAGGCCCAAAATTATGCGTACTCACAGCAAAGACCTAAAACCATTGAAATGCAAAAATTTAAAGATAAAGTGAGAAAAATGGTAGGTGTTGTATAAAACCTTGCTGTCTTTTACGTCTCTAAGAAAAACCAGCAAAATGAACTGGGGAAAGGAAAAATTTTGCGTAAGAAATGTTTTTTAAAAAAACTTTTTTTAAAGGGAATTTTCTGTTTGAAGGGGATGTGAAGTAGACGGCAAACTAATCGTACTTGGAAATTTGGGGGGACAAACTCATAAGATATGTGTTTCATCTTGTGAAAGTCAGACCCACATTATTGTGGAAACCCGATGCTTTGTCTGTAAGACTCCCCAGCTGTTGAAGGTCGCTCGATATGCCCGGGGGCTGGGGGCGGAAACACTTATGGTGAGGCCCAGCTGGGGCATTCGCCCTTTTTTTCCCCAAAATTTTTTGGGTGGGAACACATCAAAAACATCGGTTTGAGCCGCAGTAGGGCACATGATTAAGTGATTTTTTTGTTGTTGGTGTGTGTGTTGCATGCGTTGGTGAGGTGGTAAACAAGATTGGCGAGGTCACCTTTAGGCTTTGCCCCCTTGTGCTGCTGGCCCTACGCCTTTTGGAATTAGCTGTCACGTCGTGATGTTTTTTTCCCCCCCGTGAATTTGGGGGGAAAGGTGGCAGCCGAAAAGTTTCCGTTGTCGACCCAAAAGGCTAATTTCCCCGCTTTTCTTTATTCGGGTTGGGGAAAAGGGTTGAGGTTTTGAGGGTGGCCCAGTGAGAAACCACGCACCCCCCGGGACTCCACCCAGTCACCCGGGAGGTCACAGAGATATAGCGGCCTGGCTGCTTATGTAGTGCGGTGGTTAGATGGATTTTCGGCCACAGTGCAGACAACGGCTTGAAATTTTTGATGACACGTGGCTGGCCGGGCGGGACCTTTTTGGGAAAGAAAAGCCCGTCGGCTCTGGTATTGGGGGAGGCAAGGGCCATGACGTGGCGGAACCATCTGTGCCCCAACGGAAAGGCAAATTTCCAAGGCCAAAAACCTGGCAATGCCCAATAGGGTTTTGGCTTTGGGATGGTTTGGGTTTTAATGGTTTCTTCTGCTCCCAAATGGAACAGAAGGTGGTGCTGACTGGCCCCGTATGGCGTGCGGTCGTCAAAATGGTGGAAGGAGAAGGGTAGGATGGGTCTTGGTGGTTTTCTGGTGGTACTCGGGGAGGTGGGCTGAACGGGGGCTGATCTGGTCATGGCTTGGAGACATTGGCAGCTGAGGAACCCTTTGGTGGGGGGGGAGGCGGAGAAGAGGGTGTGAAGTGGTTGGAGGCCCGGCCGGGCTGGCCTTTTTTTGGGCAAGTTTGCCCCCATTTAAAATCAGCATTCCGGGGTGTGACTAGAATTTGGTGGGGGTTAACACTAAGGTTTTGCCCCTTTTTATGGTTTACGGCAAAGGGGCATATGACATCGTGGGTGAAAAACGAGGGTTGGTCAAAGAAGGCCCCCGGCTTGGAGGGCTGACCTTTTTGACGGCGATAAACGAGGAGCGGGGTTTGCCTGACCCTGGCTGGCGGAAAAAATTCAGAGGACTTCTTTTCGACCCCGGGCCCCCTCCCCTTTTTTTGGGGGGAACCCTAATGACATACCCTCTCTTTTTCCCTTTGTCCAGGATGAAGGCTCGCAAGCAAAATTTTGTGAAAAGACCGCGTTGGATCCCCAATTCGTCTCACATCATAACACATGATTCTTTCTGACATTCTCATCCCGGGGGTGCGGGCTACAAGCAAGAGGGACTGCAAGGGGTTGGACGCCGGGGTTTTTGCCGATTGACGGGTTCCTTTTCCCCTGATGGGATCGAATGGGCGTCAGAGCGAGAAAAAAATTCCCCTTTTTGGCCCCTTGTCTTTTAAAAGCCTTTGACCCAACCCATTTTTTATCAAGAGGTCTTCAGAAATGGATTTTCCCAGTGGTGGGTACAAGTTACATTTGGGTGCTCATGTTGGGCGGATGCTGGTGATGCGATGACGACATTTGTAGCCGAGAGGGAGGACGGGAGGTAAGATGCTGGATGCAGGTTGCTTTTAAACCCCTGAAGGACGATTTGGGGACGTGTTCGTTACTGAGATTCCCCTGACCAGCGATGACAGGCCTGCGGTCCCGCAACTGTGATCGTGGCATGTGTGTTGTCGCCGCATGGAAAAAGCACCTTCTCTCGTACCTTACTCCCTGTCCTACCCCCCCTTTTCGCTTACCACTGAATTTGCTCCATGTTTAGAAAATACAAATTTTAGAAATTTGGGGAAAATTTTGGAAAGTTTTATAAGACCAAAACCAGATTCTCAAACCCTCCCCAAAACAAAACAAAAAATTTTGGATTAAAATTAAATGCAAAATAGATTTAAGTCAAAAAAAGCTGGCCTGCGAAAGTGAAAAAACACGTATTGAAATGTATTCGGATAAAAAAGGATTTTTTGGCACCCATCAATTCACTTTTGGTAAATACCAATTGTGGATTCAAAATTTTAAATGCAAGGGGGTTAAACAAAATTGGGTGGGCAAACGTGCAAAAAACACGTATCGTAAAGTATTCGGATAAAAAAAAGGTTTTTTGGATATCAATTTACCCCTGGGACTACAAAATTGCTGTATTCAAATTTAACTGCAAAGTAGATTATCAAAAAAAGTGGCCTGGCCAAAGTGAAAAAAACCCTATTGAAATGTATTGGTATAAAAGGTTTTTTGGCCCTACAATTTATTTGGTGACTACAAAATTTCTGTATTAAAATTTAACTGCAAAGTAATCTTTCAACAAAAGCTGGCCCGCGCCAAGTGAAAAAATGTATCTGAAATGTATTCGGATAAAAAAAGGTATTTTTGGCCTATCAATTTCCCCCGTGGTGACTAAAAAAAAAATTTTGCAAGGTTAATTTTCCCCAAAAAAAAAATTTTAAGTTTGGAAAAAAGGAGGCCTTTAATTTTTAAAACAAACCTGAAAATGGCCACCAAAGGGTAAAAAAAAAAAGTATCTGTAATGTATTCGGGGGGGTTTTTTTTAATAAAAAGGGGATTTTTTGGGGGCCCAACTCTAAAAAACAAAAATTCAAACCTTTGGTTTTTTTTAAAATTACCCAAAAAAAATTGTGGATTTAAAATTTTAAATGCAAGGTGGGTCTATCAACAAATCTGGATGGGGAAAAGTGCAAAAAAAGAAACTGTAATGTATTGGATAATAAAAAAGGTATTTTTTGGCACCTACAATCACCTTGGTGACTAAAAAATTGCAGTATTCATTAAGTGCAAGGTGCCTCAATGAACAAAGCGTGGCACCCAAATCAAAAAAAAAGTATTGTAATGTATTCGGTAATAAAAGGCATTTTTGGCCCTATCAATTTACCCGTGGTAACTACACAATTGCTGGATTCAAAATTTTAAATGCAAGGTAGTTACAACAAAACTGGACTGGAAAAATGCAAAAAACAGTATCTGTAATGAAAAACGGGAAAAAAAAGGTATTTTTGGCACTACAATTCACTGTGGTGACTACAAAATTGCTGTATTCAAATTTAACTGCAAAGTAGACTATCAACAAAGTGGCCTGGCCAAAGTGAAAAAACACGTATCTGAAATGTATTCGGATAATAAAAAGGGATTTTTTGGCACTATCAAATTTAGTGGTGACTAAAAAAATTTGGGTTTACTTTAAGTGCAAGGTGCCCCAATGAACAAAGTGTAGTGCGCCAAGTCAAAAAAAAGATCTGAAATTTTTTCGGAAATTAAAGGATTTTTGGCACTATAACTGTTGACTTGCTGGTTCTAATTTAAGTAAAGGGGATATATCAACAAAGGTGGAATGGGCAAAAATTTAAAATGAAAAACCCATTGAAAGTATACTGATAAAAAAAGGGGAGTTTTGCCCCAAAAAGAGACCTCGTTACAGAAAAGATGGTATCCTATAATTCAGGTGCCAATTCCCGGAAATATTTAAAAGAAAAAATGTTAATAATAAAGCTATTTAATGTACACTAGTCTTGGGGAACTTTATCCCGTTTTTTATAGAGTTGTTGTGTTCGCCAGGGGCCCCCTCTTGTCCCCCCCCTGACTTTCAGCAGTAGATGCTCTTTAAAATTCTACCCAACTATATAAAATCTTCCAATCTTAATTAACTAAAATTTTAAGGATCAAAGTAATGAAGAGGTTTCTTGTGAAGAAAATAATAAATTTTGTGAGTGTTTGGACAAAGCAGAGCGCAGTCCCTTTGCTTTGAGAGGGAGCATGAGGTGAAAAGGAAACGGTTTCTATGTAAAACGAGGTCATGTGATTTTTCCAACCAACCAAACCATAACACCCCATCATGACGTCCACACACATCTCACCCTGCTCTATTCTGAAATCTATTTGCTGGCCCCCAAAATTACAGGAAGTGGCGAAAAAGGCAGATCTTAAAGATGAGCACAGATTTAACCAAAATTTATCGCATGATCTAAAAAATCGTCCCCATAAAAACTGTGCCTTTTTCAACTTTGTCAAAAGTAATCGCTCAACACTACTCTGACTCTAGTCTTTTTACCTTAGTGTGTTTGCACAAAATTTTTTAGCAAACTCGACTGGTTTCCATACTAACCATTAAGTTTAAAGGGTTTTCCACTACATAAATTCATCTTCCCTCATCATTTTTTCCCGTTATTTTTGAATTCATGTTTACTGTTTTTTATTGGCTACACTGCCTGCAGGAGGAGCTGCTAGGACACCAGGTCGTACAAAGCACCACGGGGGGCACCCCTTTCAGGAAGATTCAACGGGTCGTAACTATAGTGACCGAGGAGTTAATCAGCCCATAAAGGGGGGAATATCTAAAATAGGTAAGACTGCTAATGGAAACAATTGCAAAGTGACTTTTTTTTTGAAACATCTTTAAAAAAAAAGAAATCCTTGCAGAACAACCCATTTAAAGGGGTGTTTCAACCATAGACTTTGGTTATCTAATTTATAGTCTTGGTTTCTTTGGGAATTTAAGCACTTGCTGGTTTTTTTATCAGACAAATAGCAGGTTTGCTGGCTTTCATTAGGCCAGTAGGTAGTCAGCTGGCATCTGTCACATATTGAGCCGGCTCGCCTCAAGAGCCCTTGCCATACCTCTCTCCCAAAGTACATGAAATATCAGGAAGGTTTTAATAGAACATTGCACAACGACCCAGTTCATTAGCAGAGCCTAATTCCCTCCTCTATATACCTTTATAGGAAGCTTCATTAATCTTATATAAAGCACTGAGGTCCCAGTCTCATCCCAATTGTGCCTCTGGCAGTGCCATAAAGTTTCAAAGGAGTGTCAGTACACATACTTAATGTCACTCTACTCAAAGCGAGGGACATAGGACCCCCCACATGACTAGTGTGGGTACCAGCATTGGGTCCCACCCACTACACTTATACCTATTATAGAAGTACTGGGGTAAAAACCGCTTACCTTTTCAAACAAAAGAATGTGGAGGTGCGCGGCTTTAAACCCCGGGGGGCCACTTGTTTAAACAGACTGTTACGATTCCAGAACGATGGAGAGCCAGCCCCAATCGAGGTAAGAAGATAGAAACTTTATTAATTCTTTACATTAAGTGAGTAATAAAAGCCCCAAAATACAAAATATAGAAAAAAGAAAACCTCACCAGTTTTCCCGGGGTGCGTGGATCGCTTAAAACCCCATTTTTATTGCCGGAAATTGAACATCCCCTGCATGTCCCAATAAAACTTGGGGTTTAATAAGGGGGTTTCCAGCACTCTATATGGAAAATATTTCATTCAAAATAGGTAAAACACACCTTTTATTAGAGACTTTTAAAAAAACATTAATAAAAACAAAGACATGGTTTACGCGTTTCAATGTAGTCGGTTTTATTAATGTTTTTTAATATTCTCTAATAAAAGGTGCGTTTTACCTATTTTGAATGAAAAATTTTCCATATACGAGTGCTGGAACTCTTTATTCTACTCCAATAGAAAGCTAACGTGTTTCGGGTTAGCAGCTCTGAGTTACGATTAAGGGTGCTGCTAACCCGAAACCCATTAGCCTTTTATAACTCACCTAATGTAAAGAACTAATAAAGTTTCCATCTTCTTACTTCGATTGGTGCTGGCTCTCCATCATTTTGGAATCATAACCACTATGCTGTGGATGGGTCATAATTTTGGATTCTGAAAAGTCTTCTTTAATCCTTGGTTTATAAAAAAAAAAATTCTATATGGGACTTTTTACAGCACTTTCACAAGAAATTTGGTTACACAGGATAGCTATAATGTTAAGCGACAGTACTTAAACTAGGATTGCAAATTGAGAGGACACAATGCTACAGATAGAAAATATTTAGCTCCAAACTGATCCTCATAACATGCTTGACACATTGTCCACAAAGATACCGGAAAACAGATTCATTTTCGACAAGAGAAAAGATACAGGGAACATCAGGTCATTTTTTAGGCAGCTTTCTAAATGAATCTTTTTGGTAGTTTGCGAGTGACATTTTATGTCCGTGAAGCTCTAATTGAAGCTGATGCCACTGGCAGAATGTAAAGATGTCAGGAAAAGTCTGGCTCCAGGAGAAAGATGGCAGGTGGCGGCAGACAATGACCATTTACTGAACATCAGTTTATACATTTGGAAGGGAACGTACAACATGTTTATGAGTAGAATTTATTTTTTTTCCAATTATTTCTACTGAAATGAAACACTATGTAAAAAAGAATACTGTTTTATATGCAAGATCGGTAACCTTGATAGAGGTTGTGTGCATATTTACATGGGAGCCTAGTACTATGTACAAATAAGATACCGGGTTGACATGTAGCCTAAGCCTGTACCTTGCTAACATATTATGAAATTATCTAAAATGCACTACTATATCATTAGCCAACAGCTGTCCAGACACTGCCTGCTATTACTAGGCAGATAAACCATTTTGGCTAATGCTGTAGCACGGGGCTAGGGTTTACATTATTGGGGGGGTACTATTAATGTTTCTGTGATGATTTTGACCAGAAGCAGAAGAAGTATATTAGCAGGTAGGTCTTAGATAGGTGGGTAGACAGGCGTATCACTATGTCACCAAAGGGACCTAGCAAACCTGCAGCTGACCATAAAGGTATTCATATTCCATGTTTTGTATGTACTGTCCGCTAACGTAGCAATAGAACAACTACAGGAATTTTTCAGCATATTTTTTTTTAATTTATAGTAAAACATAGTCTCCTCTCCAAACGTGGAATGATTTTTTTAGTGACATGTACTGCTCTGAGATCACACCTTTTTGAGTAAACCCACCATTAAGGTTGTATGGAAAAATTGGGAAAAGTGAGTCATGGAGCTATACTTGGACATTCCGGGAAAGTACTGTAAAGTTCATGAATACTGAGAAGAATGTTCTAATTAATATTCTCTGGACATTATTTAACTGAACACTGAATTCTCCATATTAAAATTAAATATTGCAAATCAACTCCATAACCTTATGAACAACTGAAGAATAGATATTTTCCTCATGGGTGGTTTGCTATCTTAGTTCCACTCATAGGATCTACCAGAGGCCAGCCCTTATAGATCAACATGAGCCTAGTAGACAGATGGTGTTTCATTTCAACTTGTAGGGAAGATGCTCTGTGTAGAGATTCCTAGTCTCATGATCACTTAGTGCATTCCAATATTTTCAACAAATATGCATGCATTTTATTTCCATTTGAAAAATATGGATAATTAGTACAACTCTCCAAAATTTACATGCGTCCTAGAATATTATTATTATTATTATTATTATTATTATAAGAGTTTCCAGACTAAAAGATGCTTCAGCTCTGGCAGAGCCTACTTCAGTTCATGTCTGAAGTAAGGACAAAGGGAGACAAACATAGGGAAATCCAGCTTCCCATAAAAATGCGTTTGGGTACCTACCGGCTAGAGGCTGGAATTTTTGCCCACTCTTTTTTGCAGAATAGCTCTGGCTCAGTCAGATTGGTTATTGTGAACAACAATTTTCAAATCATGCTCCAGATTCTTAATGAGATTA
Organism: Phyllomedusa bahiana; assembly: GCA_025379985.1. Classification (NCBI taxonomy): domain Eukaryota; kingdom Metazoa; phylum Chordata; class Amphibia; order Anura; family Hylidae; genus Phyllomedusa; species Phyllomedusa bahiana. Next base: position 146,773 of record JAODAL010002186.1, on the reverse strand, counting down.
AGGTCTGGGCTTTGACTGGGCCATTGTAACGATCAGCAGCAGTGGATCCACTGGACCACCGCAAGTGGTGGTATAAGCCACGCCAGGGAGCGGAATCTAAGTAGGTCCCGGTATTCAATAGAGCCTGCCGCAAAGCAGGATGGACTTGCTGCGGCGGGAGTCTACCAGGTCGCTACCCCTGATGTGACCTTCTTGCGGTGGTAGCCAAGGTGTAGCATGGTACAAAATCGTAAGGCAAACTTGGAGTCGAGGGCAGGTGGTAAGGTCAGGACAGGCGGCCAAGGTTCGTGGTCGAGGGACGGAGGCAAATGGTACGGTACACGAGATATCAGACAAGACTTAAGAAACGCTTTCTCTCTAGCCAATAAGGGACTAAAGATCCGGCAAGGCGATCAGGAAGGGGCATGCTTAAATAGGGGCAGCGTCCGGCAATAGGAAATTACCGGTGCGCTGGCCCTTTAAATTAAACACTGGCAACACGCGCGCCCTAGTGAGCGGGGACGCACGCACCGGGAGACAGAGACATCGGCAGGAGCACCGCTGGGTGAGTAAGGCAGAGACTGGGCAGCAGAGCGAGTGCGCCCGCGACCCGACTTGCGGGTCGTGGCGCCGCTCGCGGGACACGGTCGCATGGGCACCCGTGACAGCCATTTTAACACATGAATATACTTTAATTGAAATAATTTCATTGTAGCTTTGACTGAATGTTAAGGGTCATTGTCCTGCTGTAAGATGAACCTATGCCCCAGTCTCAAGTCTTTTGTAGTTTCTAACAGGTTTTCCTCCATGATTGCCCTGTATTCAGCTCCATCCATTTTCCCATTAACTCTGCCTAGCTTCTCATTTCATGCTGAAACACAACCTCCCCACAGCACGATGCTGCCACCACCATACTTTACAGTGGACATGGTGTGTTCAGGGTAGTGTGCAGTGTTGGCTTTCCTCCACATATAACGTTAGGCATTTAGGCCCAAAAGTTACATTTTGGTCTCATCTGGCCAGAGCACCTTCTTCCACATGCTTGCTGTGTCCTCCATATAGTTTTTTGCAAACTGTAAGAGGGACTTCTTATGTCTTTTTATCACTATTGCATAAAGGCCAGATTTGTGGAGTACAGAACTAATAGTTGTCTTGTGGACAGATTCTCCCACCTGAGCTGTGGATCTCTACAGCTCCTCCAGAGTGAGTCTGGACCTTTTGGCTGCTTCTCTAACTAGTGCTTTCCTTGTCTGTGCTGTCAGTTTAGGTGGACGGCAATATCCTGATAGGTCAGCAGTTGTGCCATATTCCTACCATTTATGGGTGATGGATAAAACAGTGCTATGTAAGATGTTCAGAGCTTGGGCTATTTTCATTTAAAACCTAACCCTATAATACACTTTGCCATAAATTTATCCCTGAGCTGTCTGGTGTGTTCCTTGGTTTTCATGATGCTGTTTGTTCCCTAATGTTCTCTAACAAATCTCTGAGGCCTTCACTAAATAGCTTTAGTTATACTGAGAATAAATTACATACAAATGTACTCTATTTACTTATTATATGACTTCTGAGGGCTATTGGTCACAATGGTTTTTAATTAAGGGTATTGAAGTACAGGAGGCTGAATTCATATGCAACCACACTTTACAATTTTTACATTTTCAAAAATTTTTAAAAGCATGTATCATTTTCTGTACACTTCTCAAATACTTGCTACTTTGAGTTACTCTATAACATAAAATATCAATAAAATACATTTATATTTGTGGCTGTAACATTTAAAAATGAGGAATAGTTCAAGGGGTATAAATAGTTTTACAACCCACTGTAAAGTTGGCTATAATGCATTTTGGAGAGCCATGTTTTTCTGGACAACATTAGCCTTACAGATATACTGCATAATATAAGAATCAAGGCAATCACATGATCAATTTCCCAAGTAAGTTTTAAAAAAAGGTTTTAAAAAGTTCAATAATAGAGAATACCATAAAAAGTCACCTTTTCATCTGACTTTCATTATTATGTAAAAAAATAAAGTAATACAAAACATAAGATATTGCCATATCATATTGATCCATAATATCTATAAAATAATCATGTTATTTAACCAACATAGTGAATGCCATAAAAAAGGCAGATTTTCTGCTTTTGTTTATGCCTCTGAAAAACAAAAGCAAAAAAAAAGAGCAAAAATTATCAAAAAGTCACATATACCCTTATAATAGTAAAAAAAATTGTACAAAACAACAACAAAAAACATTGCATAGTTGCATTGCAATGTTAATGGAATAATAAAAAGTGTTTTTAGTAGAACAAAGTAGTAAAACATAAAATATCAAAGTAATCCAACCAATGTCATAAAAAACAATATAATTTTCATGTCATTTATACCACCTGCTGAACACCCTAAAAACTAAATCCAATAAACATTCTTAAATTAATTATAAATATAAATATATATTATAAAACTTGTCCCTTCCAAAAATAGTTTTTAACTAAAAAGTTACAGCTCTTTGAATACAGCGAAAAGGAAAAAAAATGTTCATGAAGGGTTAAAACATACTTCTGGTAATTGTTTACTTAAACCTAGATTGACCAGAGGAGAGTTAGGCTGGGTTTATTCCTTTAAGCCGAATGCCTGAAAAGTACTTAATGACCAGCACATTTTTTTAGTTTTTGCCTCCTTGTGTTTCAATGGTTGTAACTTTTTTATTTTTTTCAATAATGCAGTTGTATGAGGCCTTTTTTATTTGTGACAACTTGTAATTTTCGGGGTAATAGTTTAAGTTCACTTTTAAATTATTGCAGAATTTTTTTTTTAATCTTTTTAATTATTATTTTTTTTTTACACAATTCACATTTCACACTTAATAATGTGTTAGATTAAATCTACAGGTTATTATGGTCTTATAGATACCTAATATGTGTAGGTTTTTTTGTGTGTGTAATGTATGCACAATTATTTTTTATTAAATTTCTTTTTATTTTATTTTATTTTTTTTTTCTACACTTTTTTACTTTTTTTTAATTCCATGAAAGGAGAACTGTTTTACATTTTTTTTACACTTAGTAATGTATTAGCATATTTATATATGCTAATACATTATAATCTGTGTCAGTTTGACACGGGCAGTTCTGCTCTGATTGCTGGCTTCTTACACAGACAGCCTTGGAGCTAATCTAGGTCCCCAGGGCTGACTGTGTAGCCATTCCCCGGGCTCTGTCGGGTCACACAGGGAAAGTCCTTTGAATACACTGCGGTCACAAACCGTGGAAATCAAAGGGTTAAGCAACCGGGAACGGAGGTTTCCGCTTCCATAAGCTGCGCTGGGAACAGTACTGTGAAATATAGTCCTGTTTGCAGTGCTGCTGCAGCATCCGCGCCGCAAACCCCGAAGAACGACCAGCACTGCCCAATGTCAAAAATCGGCTGGCGGTCATTAAGGGGTTAAACACTCTGGCAGCCACGTGAAAGTGAAACCACGCAGTTGCCAATGGCTAAACTAGTTAGCCAGTATTATAGTGGTTTCACCGGCAAGCTCATGCAACAATTGGCAGCGTGGTTTCATCTACATGAGGCTTCCAAAGCATGTGAACCAAGAGCATGTGAACCATCCCAGACATTTGTGGCAGATTGATAGGATATGCAATAAATCCCCACTAATCAGAATGTGTCTCTGAAAGTCTCTGAAAGTCTTTGTGCAGAATGAAGAGGAGGTTACACTTTTGCAGAACTCTCCATTAATTTCAATGGGAATTTCGAGTACAACCAAGCACCTTTCAAACCCACATCTATCAGACATTTATGGCACATCCTACTGATGAGATGAGAACACCCCTTTAAATATTGTAATTATGTTGAGGACAATGAGATCATGGTCAAACCCTCCAAAACCAGAAGTGCAGTCTCGGTGCAGTCTCAATGAAGAATACCAGAAAGTATATAGCAGAGATTATGAGACAGCTACAGGATACAGATGTCTAGCAGATTACTGTATTTTTGTATGCCGACTGTAACACAACATCCAAAGATGGACATACAACTATTTCCTGTCAATTTTTTTTTACTTTTTCACTAAACCTACAGCACGAAATTGTCTCCAATACTCAGTACTGTTTGGATAATTAAGCGTATTGTTTGTATTTGGCTCCATGCTGTGTAAATCAGACCATAAATGATTTAAGCAGGTGGCACGCCACCTGTAGATGCTGATTAAGTGTACATACATACACAATCATTTATGGGAATACTCCTGGAGATTGAGAGCTTCACATCTGTTTGCAGAATTCACTGGTTTAAAAAAAATTAACAGCAACTTATTAACATTTCAATTTCCAGTTATTAAAAATAAACCCAAAAATTTCGGCTTTATTAGAAGTGAGTATATAAACAACAGCACCATGCCTCCTCAGATTTAAAATTACACTGTCTTTTTTTTGTAAACCCCTAGGGGTTATCACAAATTTTTAAAAAAATTTTTTCCCCCAAACACATATTAGCCTTCATCCTTTCACAGCACCTCGTGATTAGAGCTATTACTATAATTATTTATTAATAATTAATTACAGACTGTACTTTAACCATTTATAGGATGAGGTTTTTTTGGGGGGGGTTCGGTGAGGGGGGTTCCACGCCATTTTACTACTGCAAAGAAATTGTAGGCAGCCCTGAGAATGTTCTTTACAAAAGGTGCAAAGTGTTTTTCTGTACGAGTCCTTAAGGAATTAACACATCTAAATTCAGCGACATAAGAAAATTGTCAAATTTATAGCTAGCAAGACATTTTCAGTGTTGTCAATTTTAACCGGCAAAAAAACAAAAAATTTTCCCCTTTCTTTAATTTTAAAGTGGCTTTCACACCTGTACTAGATAGGACTGGCTGCTATTTTCATTACTTGTGGTTTTCGCTATCAAAACAGCATTAGTATTATGGAGCTTGTCAAGTGTTTATCGGTAATAAGAGAAGAAAACCAGAGTCGTGGCAAGACTTACAAGAAACAGGTTACTTCTTTTTTAGCTCTAATAGTATTTTAACTCTAGATAACCCTAATTATAGCAGTATGGGCACATTCTTCTATGTATTTTATTTAGATGAATTTTGCAAAAATGCAAAAAAAAAGTACAAAGAAAAATCATACAAATGGATAACAAAATTCTAATGCTGTTGCATTTCTGTTCCAGTTTTATGTGCATTTGTTCCTTTTGTTTTAATTTAACCACAATGGAATAACAAGTCACCATGGTTTTTCAAACTGTGGCACATAAAGGGCCTATTTCCATGAAGATTTTCAAAGTACTTTAATGGTGTAAGTTTTCTTCTTCTCTATTGCTAATCTGAATGTGTGTATCATTAGGCCCTTATGCACATGAGTGTACTGTACATAAAGCCTATGAAACTGTAAAAGTGGGGTACCAGAGGGGTCGGTACTGGGCCTTATTCTCTTTTATACATTTATTAATGACATTGCACAAGAGTTACACAGTAGAATATCACTCTTTGCAGATTATACTAAAATGTGTAAAGTAACTAACACAATGGAGGACAATATACTGTTACAATGGGATCTGGACACATTGGAGACTTGGGCACGGAAGTGGCAGACGAGGTTTAATGTTGATAAATGCATGGTTATGCACATGGGAAATTAAAATGGATGCCATAATTAATTCTTAAATGGAAAAATCTGCGAAAAATTGACATGGAAAAGGACTTGGGAATCTTAGTTGACAGTAAATATGAAGTAGTTTTCCCTCCCTGCTGTTTCACAGAGACACAGCTTTCTGGTCAGGCTATGTAAGGGTCTATAGCAGCGATTGGCATCTACTATTCCTAGCTGATCCTGTCACAGTGACATGAGTGCAGTAGGATTGTAAACTGTAGTGCACAAGGCTACAGACCTCTAAAGGGTTAAAGCTTCTCAATAGGTAATGTAAACAAGCTCCATCTTGCAGATAACACACAGCAGGGAGTGTTGTCACTATACTGGCCACTGCTGCAGCCTGTAAAAGCAGAGAGAGGTGGCCAGTAATTAGGGAAGCTTGCATGCAAAAGCAGGAAATAAGATCTGCTTTTGCCTCTAAAGAAAAGCAAAATAAAAAAACAATGTATTTGGTAATGGTCTTTATTTACTTTTGCCTATATATTTAAAGCTTATCAATGTAATGCGAATACCCCTTTAACTGTAGCATCCAGTGTCCGATATCTGCTGCCAAGGAAATAAAATCATGGGGTGTATAGAGGGCACAAAAATGCAAAATGATGGAATATTTTTTTCTACCACTAAACCAAATCTCTCCCTCTGTGAAATTCCTTACATGCTGCAGTTGCTATAGATTGCAACATCTAAAGGATTAAATGGTCAGGACCGCTCCTTCTTCAACTATCTCTCTGTCTTGAAGCTCCATGCCTCACAGGCACAGATGTCATCAAGCTTGCATGTCTTGTTGTTTTGCAAGTTTTTTTTATCAATTCAGTTTTGGATGCAGCATAAACCCTTGGTCTAAGTGTTTTGGAAATTTAAACCAAGCCCTTTTTTTTTCAAATCTGAGATGAGTCACTTTTAATGGTTTTATCTATTGATGTGAATTTGAGAATGTTTTCTAGTGACACATTGTACTTTAAGTTAGCAGTTTTGTCTAAACAATCCTTGTTTATTTGTGAAAAATATTAAAATATTGTGAAAATTTTGAAAAATTTGCAATTTTTGAAGTTTAAAAATTTCTTCGTGTAAAACAGTCACACCCAACTAATTAGTAAATAATTAACACTTACCATAAGTCTACTTTATGTTGGCATAATTTTTTAAACAATCTCATATTTTTTTAGGACATTTAGAGGGGCTCTTAAATTTGGTAGCAAATTTTAACATTTTCAAGAAAATTTGTTAGACACCCCCATAAATGACTCCATCTAAGAAACTGCACCTCTCAAGATATTCAAAACAACACTTATAAAGTTTGTAAACCCTTTAGGTGTGTCACAGAAATGAACACAAAGAAGAGGTGAAATTTTAAAATTGCACTTTTCATGCAGATTTTCCATTTTTATCCATTATTCACTGGAACACAGTAGATGATAAAGGGAAATGCAACTCAATATTGATTCCCCAATTCTGCTGTTTTTAGAGATATCCCATATGTGGCTCTAGTGCACTATTTGACTCAACCACAAGTCTCAGAGTAGGAGGAGTACCTACTGGACTTCGGGGTCTCATGTTCATTAGGATATATTTTAGGCAACAGTTCAGGTACGCAGACACCCTAAGGTGCTAAAACTCACATAAAAAGACCTAATTTGGAAAACTACACCCCTTAAGGAATATATCCAGGGGTGCAGTGATTTTATGGACCCACAGATGTAAGACAATTTTTTTTTAACATTAGGCTGTGAAAATAACAAATTTTATTTTTTTTACAATAATCTACAGTTTCAGCTGACAATGTCTATTTTTTACAAGGAAGCCTAGAAAAAAGCATCCCAAAATTTATTACACTATTTCTTCCAAGTTTGACAATGTAAACTGCTGTTTGGGTGCATGACAGGGTGTACAAAAGAGGAAGCGCTATTTGGCTTTGTGCTTTTGGAACACAGATTTTGGTGGGTGACATGTTGCATTTGCAAAGCTCCCAAAGTACCAGAACAGGTGAAATCTTTCAGAAGTCACCCCACTTTGCTTTCAACACCCATTGCCATTATAAGATTTATATGATGCTTTACTCTCTTTTTATCAAGGTTTTTTGGAGGCAGAGTGTTTTTTTTGTTTTTATTTTTTACAGCGGTCACCCTGTGGTACAAATGACATGCTAGCTTTAATTAGCATGATGATACGATTACAGCGATAATCAATTTGTGTATTTTTTACATTTTACTGCTTTTGCACACTAAAAACACTTTTATTTAGAAAAGAAAACACATTTTTTGCATCGCTATAGTCTGTGAGCCATAATTGTTTTTATTTTTTTATTTGTATAGAGCTGTGTAGGGGCTTATTTTTCTCAGCTTCAGTTGACGTTTTTATTAGTATAATTTTTGGGGGACAAATTGCTTTCTGATTGCCTTTGAAACTGTTTTTGGAAGGCAGGGTGAACTGGGGTCTAACTACTGCCTACCTAAGGCCAATCTAACTACCTACCTGTGGCCTACCTGCTTAATTGAGACCTTAAGGGCCTACCAACCTATCTAATGGGAGCTTACCTGGTAACATGACTCTGAGGGATATAGGCCTTAGCTGTAATACAATCTCCAGGGGGTGAATCCTCTGTTTCTCCCCTCTAGAAGACTGTGCCTCTAACCTGTGGCCTGCTCTCCCACCCTTGGGAAGTTTGTACAAAGGTGGGGGGCAGGGAGTGAGGTGATGGAAAAGTGAGGATTCTAAGATATTTGTGTCTAAATCTGCAGGGACGAGTGGCGGCCCGGGAAAATCATCGGGACGGATGGCCAAATCAGAACAAAAGGGAAAAGAAAAAGACTCGTTAGGAAACTACCTGTGAGTTCAAGTGTAATGCACTGTAATCACTTATTGTCTGAGAGCTGTGTACATGGAATTACCACTTTTTGGTTTTTTTGGGCGGTAATATGGTCTTAGTATAAAAATCTTTTTTCAGTAATTGTTAGGGGTATTATTTTGTCACTTTTGGTTTTAATAAGTGTTGTGTTTTGTGGTATAAAAAGGGGCCTATGTTACGTATTGGTAATGTTGTCTAAGTATAGTGGGGATTTGATTGGTGATTTGATGGGGAAAACTATAGTGAGGTAATCAGTCCTTGTATTATCTAGTAATTGCATCATTAAGAGGTCCTGGTAAATGTTCGTGGTCGGGGAGGCTGGGGCTGGAGTGGTGGCCCCATCTAAAATTGCAAGGGGGGCCCAGGCTTCTCTAGTTACGCCCCTGATCGGTATGTTTAATCTTATAACACTTTTAACAACCGTACCCCCTAACTTAGGGCTTGGGGTAACTTTACACTTATGATTACAATTATGAATAGGATTAGAAAAGTAATTTGTGTTTGGGACATGTGAAATACAATTTTTTCACAAGTTTGGTTGAACCTGTGTCAAACCAAACAGGGCCCTCTTCGAGCAACACTACCTGTAACCAAATAAAATAATAAGAGTATTCCAAATACATTTAATACAAGTGTATTACAGTAACATCACATTATCCATTCCTGCACCCCCTCCCACCGGCTAGATTTGTTTTGCTACATTATAAATGAAAAATGACAAAATCTACACTAGGGGGGAAACATCATCCATCACTTTAAAGAAAGCATTCATTTGATAGAAAGTTAAAAAAAAAAATTTCATAAATTTCAGGAAAAACAAACCTTCTTCTAAGCTGAATTTGGCTGGTAATGACATGAATGTCTGGGATCCGAATGTAAATTTGCTAATTAACCTATCTGAATCAAACTTTAGCCGGAGAGGTGGTAGGGGTTGGTTTTTCAATTATATCCATTATAACAGTTATCACTTCCCCGGGAAACTAGAAATTTTGTTAAAATTTAATTTAAAAATTTAAATCTATGCCTTTTAACTCAACAGTTATGGGTGCCCATATCGGGGGTTTTGGAAACCTAAAAAAACTTTTTTAAAAATTGCCCTTACATTCTCTTGCTTTTATTTTCCATCTTTTTTTTTGGGGGTTTTTTTTTTTTTTTTAGAAACAATGTTAAAATGAACATGACACCAATGCCATCTTGAAAATAATATGATTGCAAAAGAACAGACAAGCAATGTTTTGCAAGAAGATTCAATTTTACTTGTTGTTCCCAGAGGCCCAAATTCCCAGTCCCACAACTGAAACCTAGTATTTCTGGAAAAAGAGTATCAAAAAGGCTGAAACCTTACTTAACAGAGACAAGGTTATGTCAGGATATAGTACACATTTAATAACTGAGTAGGTTCTCCCTGGTGTGTTGGCTTAAGCCCTACAATTGTATTTACTTTGCTTTCCCACAATTCTTCCTATTGATTTAAAATATAAAAAATGTTAAAAATAAAATTTAAAAAACCCTCTGAAAACTATATGATAGATTTAACTTTTTTACATGACTTAGGCAATATACACCATAGGTAAAGGCTATCTTCTAATAATAATAATAATAATTTTTTATTCCGCCACTTTTCCAAAAATTTTAGGGTAAAATTACGGGCAAATTTTTTCCTTAAAAGTAAAATTACAGATGAGACACAAGGTTTGAGGGCCCTGCTCGTGAAGCTTACAATTTTTTTGGGGGTATGGGGGAAAAAACCCGGGGAAATGCCAAGTTTTTCAAATGGTCCAGTATGTTTCATAAATAGGGGGGGTTTACATGAAAAAGGGTAAACCCTGCCCCCCTGCAGTACATCTATATACATAAGTTCTGGAGTCCCCTATGAGGGAGTGACGATGTGTGTGAAGCGTTAGGGATTCGGAGGCCAACTGAAAAGTGAAATTTTCGGGGCCCTCTAAACTTAAAGGGGTATAAAGTGCCTGATGCCCACGTACATTTTCCAAAAGAATGGTGTCGCACGTGTGAAATCTTGGGGGGCAGGGGTGATTGATGATGTAACCTGATATCAGCACAGGGGGAGAGAGCGGCTAGGGTGGTAGACAGAGATGGGGGGAGGGGGGATGTGGGGGGGTGCAGCGTTGGAGGCTTTTTGGGGGAAAGTGATGGTTTTTACGTATACTGAACTAATAGGCAACCAGTGCAGTGACTACCGGGTAGAGGCATTTGTATGCGGCGGAAAGAAAATGAGCCTGCTGTGCATTCAGGACAGATTGGAGAGGGGAGAGTTTGCACAGAGGGAGACCGATTAGCAAGAAGTTACAGTAGTCAAGATGAGAAAGAATAAGGGCCACAATGAGAGTTTAAGTTGTTTCCACAGTGAGAAATGGACGGATTCTGGAGATGTTCTTGAGGTGCATGTGGCAGTAGCGGGCAAGGGATTGGATATATGGGGTGAAGGTCAGATCAGAATCTAGTATAACCCCCAGACAGCGGGCCTGCTGCCTAGGAGTAATGGTGGTACCACATACTGAAAAAGAAATAGCAGGGGGAGGGGGGGGGGTTGGTTACTAGATGGCGGAAAGACAAGTAGTTCAGTTTTATTTTTATTTTTACCCTCCCAAAAATATTGCAGCAAAAAAATGTCCTACATGTAGTTTGTGATAACACTAGTCGAATGAAATAGGTCCTACATGTTTGGTGCTTTATTAGATTCCTTATTTTTAATGGATTATAAATAAAGAAGAGTATTTTATCTTCACAAGTGTTGGATTTTGATAAAATACAAGTTGCTCATAACTGGGAAAAGATGTGTTTTTTACAGACCAGAGGCCGTTGTTAGTCCTTAAAGTATCATAGGAGCTGCCCCCCCCCCCCATTGCACAGTGTGGTGTCTATAAAGGACACATGGAGCCTCCTAACATCCTGTGGTCGCTATTGACAGCAGCATCTAAAGGATTAAATGGCTGGGACCAGTGTGCTCTTCCTCTGGCCTGCTTTCTGCTGTCCAGAGAACATTTCAGGAGCTCCAGTATATCAAGGTTTGAATATGACTGCCTCAGTGGCCACATGTGGCCCATAGACCGTATAATTGTGACCCCTGATCTACAAAACCACCGTATTTGCCATTGGAAAATACTTACTCAATAGGAGTGTTTAAACATGAAAACTTCAATTTTTGTACCTTAAAAAAACTAAGGGCCACATGTATGAACCTGTTAAGGTCTAAAACTCACTTTTTTGTCCATAGGTTGCTATGGGTAAAAGAGTGAGTTTTAGACCTAAACAGGTTCATACAGTTGGCCCTCAATTGTAATACAGCAGTTCTAAAAGCCTGAAAAGAGTAAAATTAAGCTTTTTTCTTCGACCTTCCTCATCACAAAAAATGCTATTGAGCTTTATATCAAATACATTAAAACTCATCCTTCACTTTATAGAAAGCATTCACTTAATAGAAAGTTAAAAAGAAAATTATCATGAATTCAGGAGAACTACTTCTTCTAAGCTGAATTAAACATGCCTCCTTTGAAACTATCGCAGCCTCCCAGACAAATGATCTCCTACATTTTTTTTAGAGGTTAAAAAAAGATTTTGGCAGACCATGTAAACATATCAGTATTTTGGGCAATAGCCACATTTTGCTTATTATTATTTATTTATTTTTTACTTTAGAGCTATTGGCATCTTTGTTGCAGCAACAGCCATTTTTGCAAAAGGAAGCATAGCTATATTGCTTGTCGTTCACTTTTGAACCAGCTTCTCAGCTACTGATGGTAGGCTTTTACTTTGTTCCTCATACAATTATATCCAAAAGCTAAAAAAAAAAGTGATAATCAATATGGCTGCACTGCTTGTTGCCACTTTTTCAAAAAATAACCGCAACAGGAAAACTGACAATGAATAATAGTTCTGTATAATATAAGTATGCTTAAAAAACTCAACATCTAAGACTATTGGCTTCCAAATCAAACATATTGCTGTTTGCACAAAAGTAACAAAACACACACCACTTACTTTTTCTATCCTTATTTTTCTATCCTTTGCAGATACAGATGAGGCTTGGTTCGGAACTTCCACCACAGAGGTTCAAACGAAAACTAAAGAATACGTTTGACGACAAACACCAACAGCCCTCGACAGACCTTATTGACTACAATGATTCCGTCAGGTTTCCTCTGTGGCATCTGTTAATTAGAGGAAAAAAGTAAGGCGGTTTGTTGCGCTTTTTTTTCCATCATTCCTGGAAAAATATTCAACAGAGATTCCAAATAGAGCCTCCAACACATATGTGTGAACAAAGCCTAAAAATCAGGGAGACAGGCCAAAAAAATATCTGCCACTATAAATGGCTCTCTCTGCCTGGTCTTCTACAACAATATTTTGCAGTTCTGTTCTAGCAACAAGTGATTGATTATTATCTGTGCATATCTGATAGGAATTAAACTACACGGTCATAAGAGAATGATGCATTTTGGGTGTAGGAAGTAATCCTTTAACTGTTTTCTTGATAAGACATTTGTAATGCATGATGACTTTAAATGATGTCAAGACCAACTAAGGCAATGTTCACACGGCTTATTGCCGACGTAATTGCGGGGATGGATTTCGTCCCGCAATTACCCCTGCTGCCGTGCAGCCGGGGCGGGGAGGGGGGCCGGCAGCTGCGTCACAGAGGTGCATAACCTATAATTACTAGTGTATGTAATGCTCCTCAATAGGCGCATTGTGTTATGGAGGCGCACAGTGTATCATTGCTACTATATTTCATAGTTTCATAGTTTCATAGTTTGTAAGGCCGAAAAAAGACGAGACGTCCATCCAGTTCAGCCTGTTGTGCTAAGGTGTTGATCCAGAGGAAGGCAAAAAACCCCAATGAGGTAGAAGCCAATTGTCCTCATTTTAGGGAAAAATTCCTTACCGACTCCAATCTGGCAATCTGAAAAATCCCTGGATCAATGACCCCTCTCCAGAATCCTAGACACTATAACTTGTTATATTATTACGCTCCAGAAATGCATCCAAACCCTTTTTGAACTCTGTCAGTGAATTCATAATGACAATTTCCTCTGGCAGAGAATTCCACAGTCTCACTGCTCTTACAGTAAACAATCCCTTTCTATGTTTATGTAGAAACTTTCGTTCCTCAAGACGTAGAGGATGCCCCCTTGTTCTAGATACAGTCCTAGGTATAAATAAATCTTGGGAGAGATCTCTATATTGACCTTTGATGTATTTAAACATATTTATTATGTCCCCCCGAAGCCGTCTTTTCTCTAAACTAAACCCCAATCTTGCTAATCTTTCTGGGTATTGTAGTCCACCCATTCCTTTTATTATTTTTGTTGCCCGCCTTTGTACCTGTTCAAGCTCTACAATGTCTTTCCTGTGCACTGGTGCCCAAAACTGTACACAATATTCCATGTGTGGTCTAACTAGTGACTTGTATAATGGGAGAATAATGTTCTCATCATGTGCCTCTATGCCCCTTTTAATGCACCCCATGATCCTATTTGCCTTGGCTGCTGCTATCTGACACTGGCTGCTACAATTAAGTTTACTGTCCACCAGGATTCCCATGTCCTTCTCCATGTCACTTTTACCCAATGTTTTTCCATTTAACATGTAGTCATTAGAGATGGGCGAATTGATTCTAACGAAGTGGAATTCGTTTAGAATTTCAGGAAAACTTCGGTTCGGAACAAATCGAACTTTGGGGTACTTCGGGTGAACGAAGCGTGCTTTTGATTGATAAAATGGCTGAGAGCACATGGCGCTACATAGAGCAAAGCACTCTGGGAGGAAGAAGGGCATTGCCTGCATGACATGTGCAGAGGTGAAGCCAATCAGAGACCGTCGGGATTCTGTGACGTCACCGCACTATATAAGTCCGGGCGCGATGCTGGGAGCTCATACCGCTCTCACTGTACTGATCAGGGAAGGTGCTGCCGCGGCTGATAGCTCTTATTGAAGAATTGATTTTTATATAGCGATTTCTGTGGCTTGTCTCAGCTTGTCTCAGAGACTGCTTCTCTTAATGTTCTATTTCTAATTTTTTGGGGTATTGGATCTGAAATCCAGTGTGCGTCCACTGCAGCTGCATATACATTCAATATCCAAGTGGGATCTAAGCCAGTTCCTGTTGTATTCATTTAAAGAAACAGCGTTTTTACAAGACAAATACCACTTCAGTTTTGGCTGCTCAATTCTATGCGCAATATTTCCATCCAGTTGTTAATTAAGCGTTGTTTTGCTGTGTGCTGACCCCAAGAAACCGTCTTTTTTTTTTCACGCCAAATATATATACATTTTTCCTGTAGCCTAATTCACCAAGCAAAGATAATTATAACTGTATCTCTTCTGTGGCGTAGAAAACACGCAATGTTACACTCTACAAACAAACTAACAGTTTGTGCTGCTCAATTCTTGGCTCAATTTACATCCAGGGGTAATAAGCGTTGTTTTGCTGGTGTGCTGACCCCAAGAATCGGTCTTTTTCAACGCCAAAATAATATACATTTTTCCTTGATGCCTAATTCACAAGCAAAGGTTAATTACAACTGTATCTCTTGTGTGTGTGGCGTAGAAAACGCGCAATTGTAACACTCTACAAAAGCTACTTAGTTGTGCGGCTCATTCTTTGGCGCAAATTTACAACCAGGGGTTAAATTAACGTTTTGCTGGATGTGCAGACCAAAGAATAAACCGTCTTTTTTCAATGCCAAAAATAAATACAATTTTTCCTGTAAGCCTAATTCACAAGCAAAGTTCCATTACAACTGTATCCTCCTTGTTGTGTGGCGTAGAAAACACGCAATTGTAACACGCTACAAAAGCTACTATTTTGTCGGCTCAATCTTTGGCGCCAATTTACATCCATGAGTTAAGTAAGACGTTGTTTTGCTGTGGTGTGCTGACCCCAAAAACCGTCTTTTTCACTGCCAAAATATACTACATTTTTCCTGTACGTCCCCCCTAATTCATGTCCGCAGGTTAATTAACAACTGTACTCTTGTTGTGTGCCGTAGAAAACACCAATTGTTAACACGCTCAAAGCTACTAGTTTGTGCGGCTCAATTCCTTTGGCCGCATTTTCCATCCAGGAGTTATTATTAAGCGTTGTTTTGCTGGTGTGCTGACAAAAATAAACCGCATTTTTCAACGCCAAAATTTATAACATTTTCCTGTAGCCTAATATCACAAGCAAAGGTTAATTACAACTGTATCTCTTGTTGTTGTGGCCTAAGAAAAACACTCAATTGTAACACGCTACAAAGCTACTATTTGTGCGGGGCGCAATTCTTTGGCGCAATTTACATCCAGGGTTAATTAAGCGTTGTTTTGCAGTGAGCTGACCCCAAAAACCGTCTTTTTCAACGCCAAAATATAATACATTTTCCTGTAGCCTAATTCATGTCCGACAGTTACTAACAAGTGTATCACTTGTTTTGTTGGTCGTCAGAAAACACGCAATTGTATCACGCTAATACAAAGCAACACAGTTTGTGCGGCTCATTCGTTGGGCTCAATTACATCCAGGGGTTAATAAGCGTTGTTTCTGGTGTGCTGACCCAAAGAAACCGTCCTTTTTCAACGCCATAATAATAAACCTTTATCCTGTAGCCTAATTCATGTCCCAGGTTAACTTACAACAGTATCTCTTGTTGTGTGTCGTAGAAAACACGCAATTGTAACACGCTAACAAAAGCTACTAGTTTGTGCGCTCAATACTTTGGCGCAATATCTAATCCTGGGGGTTAATTAACCGTTGTTTTGCTGGTGTGGCTGACCCCCAAGAAACTGTCCTTTTTTCAACGCCAAAATATATACATTTTTCCTGTACCTAGATTCATGTCCACAGGTTAATACAACTGTATCCCATGTTGGTGGCGTAGAAAACACGAATTGTAACACCCACAAAGCCTACTAGTTTGTGGCGGCTTCAATTCTTTGCGCAATTTACATCCAGGGGTTAATTACGTTGTTTTCTGGTGTGCTTGACACCCAAGAAACCGACTTTTTAAACGCCAAAATATATACACTTTTTCCCTGTAGACCTAATTCACAAGCAAATGGTTAATTACAACTGTAACTCTTGTTGTGTGGCGAAGAACTCACGCATTGTAACACCTACAAAAAGCTACTATTTTGTCGCTCAATTTCTTTGGGCCGCAATATACATCCAGGGGTTTTAATTAAGTGTTGTTTTGCTGTGTGCTGACCCCAAGAAACCTGTCATTTTACAACGCCAAAATATACATTTTTCCTGTACCTAATTCTGACGAAGGATAATTACAACTCTATCTCTTGTTGGTGTGGCGTAGAAAACACGCAAATTGTAACACGCTACAAAGGCTTACTAGTTTTGTGTCGGCTTCAATCTTTGGCGCAATTTTTTACATCCAGGGTTAATTACTATGTTTTGCTGGTGTGCTGACAAAAAATAAACCGTCTTTTACAATGCAAAATATATACATTTTTCTGAAGCCTAATACATGTCGAAAAGTTATTACAACTGTATCTCTTGTTTGTGTGCGTAGAACACACAATTTTGTAAACACGCTACAAAGCTACTAGTTTTGCGGCTCAAATCATTGGCGCAATTTATATCCAGGGGTTAATTAACGCGTATGTTTGCTGGTGTGCCTTGACAAAAATAAACCTTCTTTTCAAACGCCAAATATTATACATTTTTCCTGTAGCCAATTCATGTCCGCAGGTTAATTACAACGTATCTCTTGTGTGTTTGCGTATGAAACACGCAATTGTAAACACGCTACAAAGCTACTAAGTTTGGTGCGGCTCAATTCTTTGGCGCAATTTGTTTTTCATCCATGGTAATTATCGTTGTTTTGCTGTTTTGCTGACAAAAATAAACCGTCCTTTTTTTCAACGCCAAAATATATACATTTTTCCCTGTGCCTAATTCATGTCCGACAGGTTAATTAAGCCTGTTTGTGCTTTCCATTTAGTAAAAACACAGAAGTGTTTTTAAACGACACATACAATAAATTTTTCCCTGGCCCTTTGATGGAGCGCAATTTTATAACCAAGAGTAACCCAAGCTGTTACTGGGTTCATTTGGAGTCCAAAAACTGGTGTATATATATCTATACAGATATCCATCATCAAACAGTGTCTTTACATTTTAGAACAAACAGTAGGTCCTGACAGAGAGGTGGCTAGGCTCTCCACCTGCGAGTGGCATGGCACAAACATCCTGGAACAGTAGGCCCAGTCGCCAGCACAGCAAGGGGACTTCGCAGCAGGGGTCACTCGTGAGGCCACAACGCCGCTTTCAACTACGTCCGTGTGTTTGTTCAGCAACCCAAGGGTTTCTTGATTGGTTGACTAGGGTTCACCCTCTTCCTCCAGATGAACAACTGACAACCCCACCAAGAGTCGGTGGGAACCTCAGACACACCCCTTAGTTGAGGCACAGTGTGCCCAAAGCGGTCAGCGGCCCTCACCTGTCCTCAGCCCCCTCTGTCCCATCCTTTCCCTCAAGCCAGAGATCTACTAATGTGATCTAGGGCTCAGCGCCACATATAGCGAGGATGAACACTTTGAGGAGGGCAGTCAGCATCTACTTGGCAGGCGAAGAAATGGGGCCAATATCCCCTGCTGTCTTGCAAAGTAGCGCAAGTAATTAGATGTGGAGAGTGGCATGGTAGGAGTCATGATTTTTGAGAGGTCAGCCTCGGCATACCAAGACGTGAATGAGCACAGCAGTGACGATGAAACACAAATTGATGATGAATGTAGCCGAACCGCACTTAGGTAGCCGGGTGAGGCAAGGACTTTCATCATCCGTCAGAAAGAGGCGTACAGCTTGCGCATCCGCAGCAGCGCAGCCAGCAAGTGGCTCGGTGGCCGTGAGTCAGCAGGAAATAGCAGCAGAGTGAGGTCGGGAGCCAAGGCGGCCACGGGGTAAAAAACCCGCTTCGCAGGTCCAAAGAAAGTAGCGGCACAGGGGCTCACATCGAGGCAAGCCGGCGGCAGTAGTCCCTCAGATCGGAGCGTTGAGGCCGGTAAATCCCGATACTCGGTGGTGTGCAGTTCTTTGCTAAGACACCGGAAGAGCCTAATATGGGTATAAGTAGAATCTGTAGGCAGAAAGTGAAGAGTGGCCAGGGAGCAAAACGTTGCACCACGCCTGCGTCAACACATGCAGCGTCACCATCCGGTGGCCTTGAGAAAACGGGCTCGAGATGTGGTGGGTCCCAACCTGCCCGCCACAGCAACAGCAGCAGCAGCCGCGCCCAGTATGGCACGCATGCCATTGCAGCCAGTCAAGGCTACACACCACCGTCCTGCAGAAGGACTGTTACTCTTTGAACATCATCTCCCCTTCCATATGCTCCTGCTCCTGGCTACTCATGGCGCCATCAGGAGTCGTTCAGCGAGGCGATTGCAAAGAGACCAACAGTAATGCTACCAACCATCCTAAGGAGGGCAGCCGCTGACCGTGCTCCATCCAAGTTGTTTTAATTGCAGTCCTCGGCTTTCCAATGGTGGACCTCTGCACCATTCAGAAATAACTAATGTCTTGTGCCGACCCGAAAAATGGAGAGTTCCAAGGCCGTAATTTAATTTCCAAAAAAGCAGAACACATCACTTCATAAATAAGTAGAACAGAAGTGGGTCAGTCCTTGAGCTTATCGGTTTTGTTCCAAGGTGTCACGGCAGCGCGTGACGTCTGAGCTGTAACACTACGGTCAGCGGGGCCCCCCCCCCCCATACATGTCCTCTAACGGCCCCACAGGGTGAATGTGCTTCGGCCCAGTCCCACCCAACAACTAGGACAGGAGACGCCGCTTATCTCCTCCATGTTGTCAAACTGCTGCCCATCGCCAATGTCCGCCCTCCTCCTCCTCCACCACCACCACCATCTCAGCCTCCACAAGTACTGCCTCCATCATACCACATGTGTAGGGCCACAGCGGTGTCACGCAGTCTACACCTGGCTTGCCCTCGGCGAATGAAAGTCACATAGGGGAGGAACTGCTCCACGTCATGCAGCAATAAATCGATGTGTGGCTTTCTCCGCGCCAACATGCAAATCGGAACCAAGGTGACGGACCATGGAGGAACATGGTGTTCCGCGCTGCACCGAGGAGGGATGGTCCATGCGCCCTGCATGGCGCACGAGTTCAATCCTGGTTGTGAAAAGGTTCCCTGAAGTTTTCCACCGATCTTCAGAACATTCTGAAAATGGCCAGGAAACTGTGCATGCACTTATCCATCGTACAAAGCCAGACACCTCCTCGATTGCAGCGGCAGAACGGCCTCCCCCAACACACTCTGATATGCGATGTTTTCCACCCGCTGGGAATTCCAGCCTTCACATGTGGACCGACTGTAATAACAGAGAAAGGCCATTAACGATTTTTTGATGAATCCAGGCAGACAGAAGTACTCCCTCTGTGGTAACTTTGATGACAGCCAGTGGCAGCCTCATGCGTGACACCTGCCGTTTGTTGAGGCCATTCGAGGAAGGCGACGTTATTTTTACAGTCGCCAGGACTAAACGGGATGATAAAGTCATTCCCACTGCTATCATGTCCTGGAACAGATCTGAAAAATCTGTCTTGGCAGGGGACTGGAGACGTAGCGACTACATCTTGTGGCCAAATGAGTCCGGTGGGGTCTGAACTGGAGGAGGAGGAGGAGATATCGGAGCAGAAGCATTGTTGGTGAAATGAGTGGATTTTTCTACCTAGGTGACAAGAGAGGAGGAGGCAGGAGCAGCTGTGAGGAGGTGGATGAGATGAGGAAAGACGAGGCAGATGACCCCCAAGCCCCGAGGCAGTAACAGTGGAAATGGAGGCAGGAGCCCCTCGTAGTCACTTGTGCAATGGCCCGCAGCATCTTATTTGGCCGGCCAGTGACAGACAATAGTCAGCATCCGTCAGAGGGATGACATTCTGGCTCTCCCACCTATAGACCCTCGCTACCTGTCCAAAATGGTAGCCCTTTTTCCCAGGCTATTGAGAGGGAAGACAAACTCAAATAACTATAGGGAAATCCTCCGTAATCAGTTGGCCGCTGCTATTTGCGCACTCGTCCTCCTCTGACAGGTCAGACCGGATGGGTATCCTCAGCGCTTCACTCGTAATAAGACTGCGCGGTTCTGGGGGAAGGATAGGGGGGTAGGAGCAGTACCAGCTCCATCAGTAGTAATTCCTAAGCTGGAGTCACTGATGGATCACTTCCTTCACACCCACCCGTCCTAGTGAGGAGGGCAGTCGCCAGCAGCAGCAGCAGCAGCAGACTATGGAGTCAGTCCCGAACCAACAGGTTGTGGCCTACTTGAGACAGCACAACATCTGCTCCACCCTCAATTAAAGAACCGCTGTACTACTGGGCAAGCCAAACTGATGGTGGCCGCAACTTGCCGAGTTTGCAGTGGAGAAACTGTCCTGTCCGGCCATATGTGCATCAGAGGCGGGGTGTTCAGTGTGGCGGGGCCATCGTTTACCCCAAGAGAACCCTAGTCCACGGGAAAATGGGAATGACTTGAACCTTTGTCAAGAGAATCAGCGCGTGGATCGGCCAGATTTCCCCACACCATGAACTTACGCGTCATCTGGGGGGGTTCAACTAGCCTGCCTCAGCCACTATTATACTGATGCCCGCCACCCCCTGATGCCACACATCGCTACCATTTCTCCATCTGGCCTACCACCCATCTTATACCAGGGACTGTTATGCCACCCACCTCAACATCTGTCATTGTGCCCACACTACTTATGACCTCAATGCTGCTGCTCGCTGATGCTGTATGCCGGAACATCCACACTGTGTCTGTGCCACTCTTCTGACCTCATTCTGTTTGCTACCTAGCCGCCGTCACCTCAAATCTCGTCATTGTGCCACACAGTGGCCTACTCCTTTATTTGCCACCTCCACAATTTGTCATTGTGCCACTGACAGACCTCAATCAGCTGCCCTTTGGGGGAGGCAGCTGGCCATGCGTCCATCCACACTGTGTCATTGTGCCACTGCCTGACCTATGCGGCTCGCCCGCCGTGACCTCCCTCTCAGTCATTGGCCCACTCTGTGGCTTTCCTCCTGTTTTGCCAACCTCCAGAATGTCATTGGTGCCACTTCTGACCTCATGCTGCTGCTGTACTCCTGCTTGTGCCCTCCACACTGTTGGTCCATTGTGCTCACGGTGGCCTAAAACCGTTTATGCACACCGTCCCAGAATGTCATTGTGCCACTGCCTGACCCTCGTCTGCTGCTGTTGTGAACTCTACACTGTGTGAATTGTTGCAACTCTGTGGCCTAATACTGTTTTTGGCACCACCTCCATAATGTCAATTGTGCCACTTTCTACCTCATGATGCTGCTGTGGCTGCTGGCGTGTCCTCCACACTGTGTCCATTTGGCCATTTCTAACATGCCGTTCTGCTTTGGCAGCTGCCAGGTCCACACACTGTGACATTGTGCACACTGCCTGACCTCATAAGCTGCCTTCGTGACCTCTGCTCTCAGTCAATTGTGCCATTTCTGTGGCTTCCTCCTGTTTTGCACCTCAGAATGTCATTGTGCCACTGCCTGACCTCATGCTGCTGCCTTCGGCCGTGACCTCCACTCTCATCATGTGCCATTCTGTGGCTTCCTCCGTTTTGCCACCTCCAGAATGTCATTTGTGCCCTGCCTGACCTCATGCAGCTGCTGTGGCTGCTGCCGTGTCCTCCACACAGTGTCATTGGCAATGCCAGACCTCAATGCTGCTGCCGCCGTGACCGTCCGCTCTCAGTCATTGTGCCATTCTGTGGCTTCCTCCTGTTTTGCCACCTCCAGTAATGTCATTGTGCCACTTGCTGACCTCATGCTGCTGCCCTGCCGTGACCTCCGCTTCAGTCATATTGTGCCATCGGTGGCTCCTCCTGTTTCGCCACCCTAGAATGTCATTGTGCCACTGCCGTGACATCATGCATGCTGCGCCTGCCGTGACCACCGCTCTCAGTCATTGGTGCCAATCTGTGGCTTCCTCCTCCTGTTTTGGCCACCATCCAGAATGTCATTGTGCCAGTGCCTACCTCATGCAAGCTGCTGAGGCATGCTGCCGTGTCCTGCACACTGTGTCATTGTGGCACTTTCTGACCTCATGCTTCAGCTGTGGCTGCTGCCTTTCCTCCACACTGTGGCCATTGTGCCACTGCCCTGACCTCATACAGCTGCCAGCCGTGACCTCCAGCTCTCCAGTCATAGTGCATTTCTTGGCTTCCTCCTGTTTGCCACCTCAGAATGTCATTGTTCCACTGCCGCAAGACCACAGGCTGCTGCCGCCGTGACCTCCGCTCTCAGCTCATTGTGCGCATTCTGTGGCATCCTCCTGTTTTGCACCTCCAGAATGTCCATTGTTGTGCCACTGCCTGACCTCATGCTGCTGCTGTGGCTGCTGCCGTGTCTCCACACTGTGTCATTGTGCCCACTGCCTGACCTCCATGCTGCGGCCGCCGGACCTCCGAATCTCAGTCATTGTCCATTCTGTGGCTTCCTCCTGTTTTGCCACGTCAGAATGACATTGTCCCACTGCCTGACCTCATGCTGCTGCCGCGTGACCTCGCTACCATCATTGTGCCCATCTGTTGCTTCCTCCTGTATTGCCACCTCCAGAATGCGATTCTGTGCCAACAGCCTGACCTCATTCTGCGCTTTGCTGCTGCCGTGTCCTCCACACTGAGACATTGTGCCACTGCTACCTCATTCTGCTGCCGCCGTGACCTCCGCTCTAGTCATTGTGCCATCTGTGGCTTCCTCCTGTTTTAGCCCACGTCCAGATGTCAATGTGTTGTCCACTCTGCCTGACCTCCTGCTGCAGCGCCCTGCCGTGAACCGTCCGCTATCTCATGTGCATCTGGTGGCTTCCCTGTTTTTGGCCACCACCAAATGTCATTGTGCCACACTGCCTGACCTCATGCTGCTGCCGCCGTGACCTCCGCTCCTCAGTCATTGTGCATTCTGTGGCTTCCTCCTGTTTTTGCCACCTCCAGAATGTCATTGATGCCAGTGCCTGACCTCATGCTGACTGCTGCTGTGAGCTGCTCCTGTGTCCCCACTACTGTTTCCATTGTGCAACTGCCTGACCTCTTGCATTGCTGCCGCCGTGACCTCCGCTCTCAGGTCTTGTGCCTTTCTGTGCTTCCTCCTGTTTTTGGCCACCTCCAGAATGTGGTTCGTGCCACTTGCGCTTGACCTCATGCTGCTGCCGCCGTGACCCTCCGTCTCTCATCATTGTGCCATTCTTGGTTTTTTTTTTTTTTTTTTTTTTTTTGTTTTTTTTTTTTTTTTTTTTTTTTGTTTCTTCCTCTGGTTTTGCCACCTTCCAGAATGTCATTGTGCCAGTGCCTGACCTCTCTCTGCTGCTGTGGCTGCTGCCGTGACCCCACACTGTTCATTGTGCCAACTGCCTGACCTCATGCTGCTGCCTGCCCGTGACCTCCGCTCTCATTCATTGTTGCCTATTCTGTGGCTTCCTCCTAATTTTTCCACCTCCAGAAATGTCATTGTGCCACAGCCTGACCTCATGCGCTGCCGCCGGGACCTCCGCTCCTCAGTCATTGTGCCATTCTGTGGCTTCCTCCCTGTTTGGCCACCTCCAGAGATGTCATTGTGGCCACTGCCTGACCTCATGCTGCGCCTAGTGGCTGACCTACCTGTCCCTCCCCACAGTGTCATTTTGTGCCACACCTGACCCCCTCATGCTGCTGTGTGCTGTCCGCCATCACCGTTCCACACTCTGTCACTTAATATTCCACCTGAGCTCCTCAGCTCCAGCTTGTTTTTTTTTCCAGCTTTTTCGCTGGCATGACTTTATCATGGCTACTTTATCCCTTGAGCTTTTTGGTCAGTTTGTGGCCCTCTTAAGTGCCCAGCGGAATTTATAGTGAATGCGATTCAAGAGCGCGGCAGTCATCTGCGTGTCATACTAAACACAACATTTGTATGAAGACCAAACCAAGCTCCCTCTGCATATTTAAGCGGATGCACAACAGTTCTACAGCAACCCTGCATGCTCTGTGCATCCTGGAACTAGCGGCTTTTTAATGCGATTCATCCCGAGTATCCGGCATCACCCGAATTTATTTTTTCGGAAAAATTCGGCGAAGTGACAATCGAATTTTTGAGAAATTCGCCCATCTCTAATGATAGGATTTACAAAATCTGCACTTAAATTCTGGTTTCAAACTGAAGCAATCTTAAATGGGTTGTCAAGGATTTAAAAAAAAATGCCCAGTTGTAAAAAGCCACAGACTTAGGCTATGTTCACACAGCATATTGCAATGTGTACTGTACGCGGCACAATACGCCGGGTGTTTTAGAAGTACGCACTGGCCAGCACGTACTTCTAAATGAGGGGCGCTGGCCCCATTCACTTCTATTATCCACTAGTGTAAACAACTGGAAGGAGTGATATGTCACTTCTTTCTCCCAGCGTACAATACACTACGGAAGATGGGCGTAATTTATAGCTCTCCATGACAGCTATTAATTACAGTAATTGCGAGGTGCATTTCGGGCGTATTGAAGCACAATTACGAAAACACACCATGCAATTACGCCGTGTGAACATACCCTTACCATACCAGGACTACTGTTGTTTCAGTGTTCCGCATTGGTTCCCCGCTGATAACGTAACATCTTTGGTTAATGTGTCTCTGAAGCCAATCACTGGCCTTAGCAGTCATGTACTACATATTCAGACATACACCTTTGAGGCCAATGATTTGGTTCCGTGTCACTTGAACTAAGGATGTGATGTCATTAGTGAAGAGACCAGCTGGAAACAACAGAGCAGCATTGGCAATGGAGCAGCTGTGGCATAAGGCTGAGTTTAATTTTTTATTTCAGGAGTAATCTCAACCACAAGGTACTTTCTGAAAAAAAATTCTGACAGTTTTAAGTGTCATCTTTTCTACTTATGTCACAGAAAAATCTTTTGAAAGTCGACGTCATCTGGTTCAATATCTGGGTCGATACTACTATTTTTTGAAAATGACATTATTGGCTTCTCTGTAGGAACATAAGGTAGCTTTGTTCTGAATTCTAAACTAATTAGCATTCTGAACAGACTTGCACTGCACATCAACTTTCTAGTTTCCTCCTTTGGATTTCTCCCACTCCCTTTATCGGATTTCTTTCATCCTGTCACTCTGTTCTAAAACATACATGAATAATAAAAATGCATGCACATCATTACCTCAAAGAATCTGTCCTCACAAAAAAAAGAAACCCAAAAAAAAAAAATTTTATTATTTTACATTCTTAGACATATTCACACTATTCTGGTCCTGGAATATATATTTTTCTTACCACTCATCTATCCATGGCAGTAAGGAAAACTAATAGAATTACTCAAGTCATATAGACAATGGTAGCAACTGTGATTTTGAATGCCAGAGCTATGTTCCCAAAGAAAGTTAGAGTCTTTATCATACACATAAATATAATGTTGTTAATATGAATTAGTTATATACATATTGTAATTGGCGTAATATAATTGAATATCAGCTACTGTAACCTTTAAAAAGTGTTATACAGTCCAAATAATGCTTAACCCTTTAAGGACCGAGCGTTTTTTTGGGTGATCCTTGGTATTTTCCTCCAGATCACAAACTTTTTTTATTTTTCTATCTGCACAGACATATGAGGGCCTTTATTTTGCAGGATACTATGTACTTTCTAATGGTGTCATTCATCGTACCATAGAATATACTGGGAAACCGCAAAAATTCTAAATAGGTCAAAATGTGAAAAAAAGTACTTGCATCATGTTTGCAATTTTTATTTGTTACGACATTCACTCTCCGGTACCAATGATGTGTTCTCTGTATTCTGCAGGTTTATATTAAACCAGAAACACCAAATATGTAGGGTTTTCGCTATGTTACAGAACTGTAAAAAAAAATCCAAACATTTTCTATTTTGGAAATTTGCGCCGCAGCGCTACTTTCTGAGACCAATAACATTTTTGCACTTCCACCTCTAGACCTGCGTTATGGTGCATTATTTGTGTTCTGAAGTGTACTTTTTATTCGTACCATTTTGGGATAGATGCAACTTTTTTGATCACATTTATTACAATTTTTAGGAGACCTGAAATGACCAAAACACAATTTTTTCGTTTGGAATTGTTTTTCTTCTACGCTGTTCAGCGTACTGGATAAATTATGTTAAATTAGGTTATATTTTAATAGAGTGGAGTTTTTCAGATGCGGCGATACCCCTTTTGCCATTTTACAAATAAAAATAAATAAATAATAAAAAGACACACATAATTAGTATCGCTGCATCTGAAAAAGTCTGCTCTATTAAAATATAACATAACTTATCCAGTGCGCTGAACGGCATAGAAGAAAAACAATTCCAAACGCTAACATTGTGTTTTTTTGGTCATACACTATATTTCTACACTTTTAAACTTTTTTTTTTTTTACCTTAACATTGAATCCCCCTAGAATGCTTGACCACAGCCTATCGCTTACACAGCCTATTGCATTGTATAGAACAAGAAGGGGGAAAGAGAAAGCCCTGTGCAGAAAAGCCAGTGCACACACGTTCATTTGAAAAATATGTGTGATCTGCTCACCTGTTGATGTTGTGCTGTTAGCTACGTAGGCACAACTCTCCACTTCATATCATATAATTACAAAGGGTAAATAGATACAAAAAGGTGACAGCTGCTTCTGCCCCAAAATACTTTACTCCCAACTGGGTAGTAAGTTAAATATTACAAATTACAAAACTTTGACCAATCTGATCAAAATCACCTAACTGGCTTGTCAGGTACGGGCAAACCAATGACAGCGCTCCACACACCGAATGAAAGGTCCAAAAATTTAATGGAAACAATGCATTTCATAGTGGCAAACTTCTTCCAGTTTCAATAGGGTGTACAGATATGGGGCAGGAGGTAGTAAAATGAAAAACAATTAAACCATTTAACCCGATCAGGCCCGACAAACCCGCCGCCCTGAGGCACTGAAACGTATGAGGTAAAGGTGCATTATATTTACTATTTTGCCAAATCAAACTTTAACTCTAATCAGTTCTCTAACTTAAACACTAAAACGAACTTTTATTATAACAGACTCTTAACCTCTATGCACACTATTTAAAACTGATCTCTACCCTCAATCATTTAAACCCTTTTTATTTGGCTTCGAACAGAGAATAACCCCTTTCCATTATCAAGTCTGTGGAACCCCCACCTACCAACAGGGAGCCTTATATCTATAGCAAAGTACTAGCCTCCAGTAAGGGATCCCAAGCCAACTACTTGGGCTCGTCCCTAATTCATAGACACAGAACAAATAAGGCCCCCTTCGAGACACACCGTCTGCAGCAGATGACACTGTAACAGAGGGGAGAGATCAAATTAAAAAGTCATATCTGACCTCACGGCCGCAGTTTCGCAGCAAACCTGGCTTTAAACAAGGCTTAGAGGTCATACCCACTGATTGCTGTCACGAATGTCTCTCTCCGCCTCCGCACACAAGATCTCAAGCCCACCAGACGTCCGCACCCTACCACTGATTACTGTCACTGAATGTCTCTCTCTCGTCGTGCCAGCCCCCCTGCGTGCCTGCCCTACCCGTCCAACGACCTGTTGAGCTTGGCATAACCCGGACCCGCTCAAAAACTTCGTTTACTCAGTGTTAGCGATTGTTGTTGGCTATCGAGATCGATCGATATCGATAGTCGGCCGCATCGATACGGTTTTTTTCGATAGAGAGCAAACGATTATGCGCGTATGAGACTCAATTAAAGTCTATGGGAGAGCAACAACACCTTCATTATTTCACCCAAACAAGTCTGGAGAAGCTGAGATTACATCCTCAACAGTCAAAAGGATACGTGCTACATCTTGGCCAACACACTTAGGTTATAAAATAGGCCACAGAAAAGGAAGTCACAGGATACCATTTACTATCCCTTCTTTGTACCACATCCTGACCCTAAAAAAAACCTTGCATCCACCCACAAATTAAAAAGTGCCAGAAGTGCCGTATGATTTTGAAACCATCATTGTTACTTGAACTGGACATTGAATACCCCTGTCCTGGAACTAACCATGAGCCCCCCAAACCTGCAGGGACCCCCACATTTAAAAAGTGCCGAAAAAGGGGGGCTTTAAAACCCCCCAAATTTAGTTGAATGGACATGGACAAACCCTGTCCTGGGCCACAGCATGACCCCCAAAACCTGCAAAACCCCCACATTTAAAAAGGGGCCCGGAAAAAGTGGGGTTTTAAACCCAAACCTTTTGGGTTTCACGGACATTGACTAAAACCTGCCCCGGGCCACGCATGAGCCCCAAACCGGCTTTGACCCCCCACTTTTAAAAAATGCCAAAAAGGGAGCTTTCAACCACCATTTTATTTTAACGGGGGAACATTGACTTTTTACCGGGCCGGGGCCCCCAGCATAAAACCCCCAAAAAACCGGAAACCCCCACATTTAAAAATTTCCCGGGAAAAAAAGGGGAGTTTTTCCCAACCACCATTTTATTTTTAAGGGAAACAATTTAACGCGCCGGGCCCCCGGGGCCCACAGAAAGGACCCCCAAAACCTGCATGACCCCACATTTAAAAAGTGCCGGAAAAAGGAGTTTTTTCAACCCCATTTTATTTTAATGGACATTGAAATACCTTCCTGGGACACAGAGCCCGGGCCCGGGAAGTTACGTGGGTGCGGTAAAAACCCAGGCTGGCGTCCGTCATCTATTAACACCCCCAAAGGTTTTAAAAACCCCCTGATGGCCCCGGGGAAAGGGAAAACTGTGTGCTGAAGCAAAAGTGCGGAACGGGTGTGGAACCCAGCCCCCTCTTAAACAATAAATTTAACCGGGGTTAGCGCCCCCGGCCCCCCCCCGTTTTGGTGGGAAAATTTGGGGGAGCTTCAATTGGGAAAAAAATTTGGTGGTTAACGCTTGTTTCCCCCAAAGGTGCCCTTTATTTGGCCCATTTTTTTCCCTCATTTTAATTTAAAACGGGGTGGAGGAAATGGTCTTTTGAAACTTTGTTCTCTGTCCGTGTTCCAAAAACCCATGTCCCCCCGAAAAACTACTTCTGGAAAAATTTTCCTTCCCTCCCTTGTAAAAAATTCAGGGGGAAATTTTTTTAAAAGGGCTTTTTTGTACAAAAAAAGTTTTTTTAGTAGTTTAATTCTAAAAAACCCTTTTTTTTAAAATGGGGAAGGAAAAAACCCCCAATGTTTTTTGGGGTTTTCTTTTTTTTTCTTTGTATTAAAGGGGTTGTCTCAATACAGGGATTGATACTATTTAAAGGGAATTTGCAAAAAACAAGTCTTTTTAAAATATGGGGGCCATTAACAGTGTCCTACCTTTTCCCTTTTTTTCCTGTAAAGGAAAAACCATCCCCCTTTGGAGCCCCCTTTGAAAAATTGTGAAAAAAATGTCGGTTAGAAAAAACATTTTTTAAAATAGGCCTGTAGAAAGCTGCATGTCACAGCAAAATCCCCCCCCAAAAAATAAAAGCATGACCCTTGACCACTTTGGTAAATTTGTGAAAAAACAAATTCTTTTGAAACAACACTTTTTTATAATAGGCCCTGTAGTTTTGCTGCTTTCAAAGCAGCATGAACCCAAAAAATTTAAAAAGGCTTTTTCAGCCAAAAACTTTAAAAATTGTGGGGAGAAAAAAGCCACTTAAACCCAAACATTTCTGTTAAAAAGGGACCATGTTTTTTGGGCGGTACCCAACAGAAATAAAAATAAATCCAATTTTAAAAAAAAAAGTTTTAAGGGGAACCTTTTCTTTTTGAAAAGGAATGTAAAGTAACGGGCAAAAAACGGTGACCTCGGAAATTTTGGGCCAAAACATCATCAAAAGATCCATGCCTGTTTTCATCTTGAGGAAAGTCAAACGATCCCAAAACGTGGAATGCCCGGATGCTTTTGGTTTTTAAAGTACCCCCCAAAATGTCCTGAAGGCCGGCTCAATAAAACGATTGGCGGCTGGGAAAGGAAAAACCCCTTTGGGGGCGTGAAAGCCGCTCGGGCCATTCGCCCCATTTTGGATACCCAAAGTCTTTTGGGGCCCGGGAAAACAAAAGCAAAAAAAATGGTTTGTTGAACGCAGATAGTGGGGGCACCAGATTTTTAAGCTAAATTTGTTGTTGGGGAATGGGGGCCCTAAAAAAAAAAATTCTGCTTTGAGGTGAGGGGGGGAAAAACGGGTTTGGCCAAAAGCCCAAAAAATTAGCTTCAGGAAAAACCTTGTCGGGTGCCGTACCCCCTTAAGGGGGCCCACCTACTGCGTAAATGCTTGAGTTTTCCCAACCGTTGAAAAATTTTGGGGACGTGAAGAGCCCCAAAGAGTTCCTTTGGATCAACAAAAGGCCCCAAATTTCCTGCATTTTACTCTCTATTTGGGGGGGGGGGAAAGGAAAGTGCTGATTTTTTTTTTTGAAAGGGGTTTCCAGGGGGGTGGCCACCCGAAAAATGGGGGTTCATTTTGATGGCTTTAATGCAGGTTCATTTTTGGGGGAAGGAAAGGGAGCATCCAAGCCACTCATGGAGAAGGGGAAAGCCTTGTTTTCCCCAAGCCTCTGGGGAGGGGCAATAAAAAATGATCTTCCACCCCTCCTCCCCCTAAAATTCCGCCAACCTTTTTCCCAAAGGAAGGGAGTGGGGAACATCGGTTTTCTGGGAATACCTCCTCCTCCTCCTCCGCGGCCTCCCGGCACAGCTTAAACACGCCCTACTTGAAAAGGGGAGGGAAGACCCTGAGAGCTATGGCCCCCCTTGGGAAAAGAGTTTGGACCCCCGAACCCACTGCCTAATAAGCCCAAAAATGAAATTGTAAAAACTTCGGGCCTTGGGGTTTGACGGAGGGGGAAAGGCCCGTGTGAACTGGTCCCTTTCCCCCTCCCCCGTCGCGGGGGAAAACCTGTTGTTTCAGAGGTCCAAACGTTCTCCAGAACTAAATAAACCACAATCTCATGCTGAAAAAGGGAAATTGTCCCCCTGACCCATTTTGGGGCTTTTCAAAACTGGAAGGGGGGGGTTTAAGTCTTTAAAATGCCTCCAAACCTCGGGGTTTAAAAAAACCCCCGGGGCCCGTACCGCTGTTTGGTAAGGCCAGGTGTAAACTTGAAATGTTTAAATGGAATTGGGGTGCTGAAACTTTCCGCGGGAGCAGGTGGAGGGGGGAATTAAGCTTTTTGGGCCACTCCCAAGAAAAGGTTTAAACGGGGAATCCCGGGGGCTGTCGCGGGGAAAACGGGGACCAGGGGGGGGATGAAGCGGGTGCAAAGGGGGAAGTGCAAAACTCAAAACCTCGAGCCTTCTTCAGAAGGGGGTTCCAACCGGGAAAGCCCTTTAAAGAATTTCTGGACGAAAAGGGGGCATGGACATTTTGCCAGGCAAGGGGAGGTGCCCCACCTAACGACTTAAGGGGGGCCAAAAATTTTTCGCCCGGTTTCGCCCCAACCCCCTTGCATGGCAAAAAGGTTTCCCTTGTCACCCACCCAAAGGCTCGGTTCCCCGTTGAAAAAGCCGCCCCAGCTCCCCCTTGGTGGGGGAGGGTTAAAAAAGGGAGATTAATTTTAAAGGCCCCGGGGGCTTGGGCACGTGTCCACCGGGACCGGGGGGAAAGACCCCAAAAAACCCATCCCCTGCTTTTTTTAAAAGACGTGGCCAAAATGAGACCCAACCTCCCCCCAAAAAACATCCACCAAACTAAACCCCCAGTGAGCTGTCAAAAAAAATTTTTTAGCGGTTTGGGGTTTGTTTAAATTTGGCCATGTTTCGGTGGGAAATGGAATTTTTCCCGGGAACAGATGCGGGCCCAAACGCCTTAAAATTTTTTTAGATGACACGTGGCTGGGCCAGGGGGGGGAAATTTTTTCCCTGGAAAGAAATGCCGGGTGGAAATTGTTTTGGGGGGCAAGGGGGGAATAAAGGGGCAAAAAACCCATCGGGTTCCCCCAAAAACGAAAGGCAACATTTCCCGGGGGGGCCAAAAGCCTGGCAATCCCGACTTCCAGGTTTTTGGGCTTTAAAAAGGTTTGGGGTTTTTAAAGGGTGTTTCTTTGCCCCAAAACCCCTTGGAAGACAAAGGCGGGCTGCTGCCCCCCCCTGGGGGTTAAACGGCTTAAGGGTCCCCAAAAAGGGGGAAGGAGAAGGGGTAGAGGGGTTTTTTGGTGGTGCTGGTGGTCCCTGGGCAAACGGTGGAGGTAAAGGCGGAGGTGATACCCGGGAATTAAAAATGACTTGAAAAAACAAGGGAAAGTTTGGGGGGGGGGGAAAACGGTTCCCGGGGGGTTGGGGGCCCAAGGGGGGGTTTTTTCCCCTCCCTTTTTAATCATAAATTACCCCTTGAAATTTTGACTAGACATGTTGGTTTTTGGTTAAACCAAACAAAAAGGTTTTTGGCCTTTATTTTATGCGTTTAACCGGAAAAGGGCCTATGAATCGCGGGGTGAATCAAGGGTTGCTCAAAGAACCCCGGCCTTGAGGGTCCTGGACCTTTTTTAGGCGTTAAGCGGGGAAGGGGGGGTTTGCGGGTTCCCGGTGGTGGGGGAAATCATATAAAAGGGAACCTGCACAGCCCCTCCCCCTTTTTTGGGGGACCCCTTTTTGGGGAACTCCCCCCAATCGTCTTCCTCCTCCCCCACTGTTAACGCTCGCAAGAAAAAATTCTGCGGAAAAAGACCAGGATGGATCCGAAATGCCCGTCATCACCCATCATCATCAAAAAGGTAAATTGGGTTCGCCCTGACTTTCTGCATCCAAAAAGCTGGGGCCCTTCAAGAAAAGGGGGCCCACTGCAAGGCGTTCCCGGGGCCCCGCCCGGGATTTTTCCGATTAAAGGGCTTCCCTTAAAACCCTCTGAGGGCATAAATTTAAGGGGCGTAGAGCAGAGAAAATACCCTTTTTTGGGCCTTTTTGATCTTTTAACTTTGCCTTCTGCCCCAAAAAACGAATTTTTTTCACCCAAAGGGGTCTTCAAAAAATTGGTTTTCCCAACAGTGGGGGGTAAAACGATTTGACTTTTGGGGGGCTGTTCAGTTACGATGCTGATGTTTGCTGATGAGGGATTTTTTTGGGGCCCCGTGACTGCGAGGACGGGAGGTTAAAAACTGCTGGATGCAGGTTGCTTTAAACCCAAAAGAAGGACAGTTTGGGGACGAGGTTCGTTACTTAGATTCAAAGGGCCCCCTGAAAGCGAAAAAGGGCCCCGGGGCCTGCAACTGAGATCCACGGGCATGCCTGTTGTCCCAGCACTGGAAGGGGGCCCCTTTCTCGATTCCCCTCCCCCCATGTGTACCCCCCTTTGCCCCTTACCCCCTGTTTTTGTCGCTAAATGTTCGGGAAAAAATAAAAATTTGAAAAGGGGAGGGGAAATTTTTTAAAAGGGTCTCTTATTAAAAGGCCGGCAAACACAGCTTTTTAACAAATCCCTCTAATAAAAAACAAAATTTGGGTTCCCAAAATTTTTTGCAAGGTTTTAAAAAAAAACCCGGGAAAAAAAAAAAAAAACGTTATTTTTGGAAAAAAATTTTTTTTTACCCTTTTTTGGGGAAAAAAAAATTTTTTTTAAAATTTTAAAAAATTTCCCCAAAAAAAAAGGGGGGGGAAAAAAAGACAAAAATTTTTTTGTTTTTTTATTTTTTTTTTTCCCCTTTTTTTTTTTTTTTTTTTAAGAATTTTTTGGGAAGAAAAAACGGGGGCCGGGAAAAAAAAAAAAATTTTTTAAAACCGGTTTTTTCCCTTTTTTTCCCCCTTTTTTTTTTTTTTTAAAAAATTTTTTGTGTTTTAAAAAAAAGGCTGGGTTAAAAAAAAAAAATTTTTAAAATTTTTTTTTTTAAAAAAAAGGGTTTTTTTAAATTTTTTTAAAATTTTTTTTAAAGGGTTTTTTTAATTTCGGGGGGAAAAAAAAAAAAGGGGGGGGGGGGAAAAATAAAAAAATTTTTTTTTTTTTTTGGGAAAAAAGGGGTTTTTTTTTTTAAAGGGGGGGAAAAAGGTTTTAAAAATTTTTTTTTAAAAAAAAAAAGGGGTTTTTTTAAAAAGGGTTTTTCCCCTTTTTTTTTTTTAAAAAATTTTTTTAAATTTTTCCCCCCGGGGGGGAAAAAAAAATTTTCCTTTTTAAAAAACGTAATGTTTTTTGAAAAAAATTTTTTTAAAAAAAAACCAAAAAATTTTTTTTTTGGGTTTTTTTTTTAATTTTTTTCCTTTTCCCCCAATTTGGGGGGAAAAAAATTTAAAAAAAATTTTAAAATTTTTTTTAAAAAAAAAAAATTTTTGGGCCCCCCAAATTTAAAAAAAAAAAAATTTTTTTTAAAAATTTTAAAAATTTTTTTGGTTTTTTTTAAAAAAAATTTTTTTTTTTTGATTAAAAAGGGGTTTTTTTTTTTTGGGGGGGGAAAAAAAACCCAAAAAAAAATTTTGGTTTTGGGGAAAAAATTTGGGGGAAAAAAAAAAAAAGGGGTTTTTTTTTTTTAAAATTTTTTTTTTTTCCCCCCCCGGGGGGGAAAAAAAAATTTAAAAAAATTTTGGGGTTTTTTAAAAAAAGGGGTTTTTTTCCCAAAAAAATTTTTTTAAAGGGGGGGAAAAAGGGGGGGCCCTTTAAAACCCGGGGGGGTTTTTTTTTTTTAAAAAAAAAAGGTGGTTTTTAAAAAAAAGGGGGGTTTTTTAAAAAAAAAAATTTTTTTTTTTTAAAAAAAAATTTTTTTAAACCCTTTTTTCCCTTTTAAAAAAAAAGGGGGGGGGAAAAAAAAAACCCTAATGGTTTTGGGAAAAAAAAAATTTTTTTTTAAAAAAAAAAAAATTTTTTTTTAAAAAATTAAAAGGGGGAAAAACCGGGGGGGAAAAAATTTTGGGGGGGGGGGAAAAAAAGGGAAAAAGGGGTTTTTTTAAAAAAATTTTTTTTTTTTTTAAAAAATTTTGGGGGAAAAAAATTTTTTTTTTTTTGCTGGGTTAAAACCCAAAAAAAAAAAACCCCCCCTTTTTTTTTTTTTTTCTTTTTTTTTTTAATTAAATTTTGGAAAATTTTTGAGTTTGGGGAAAAAAAAGGGGGGAAAGAAAAAAGAAAATTTTTTAAAAAAAAAGGGGTTTTTTTTTAAAAAAAAAATCTTTTTTTTTTTTTTTTTTGGTTTTTTTTTTAAAAAAAGGGGGGGGGAAAAAAAAAAAAAAAAAAATTTTTTTTGATAAAAAAAAAATTTTGGGTTTTTTTAAAAAATTTAATTTTTAAAAAATTTTTTTTAAAAAAAGTTAAGGCCCCCTTAAAAAAAATTTTAAAAAAAAAAAAATGGGAAAAAAATTTTTTAAAAATTTTTTTTTTTCCCTTTCCTTTTTAAATTTTTTTGGTTTTGGGGCCCCCCCCCCCAAAACCGGCCCGGGGGGGGCCCCCCAAAAAAAAAAAAAAAAATTTTTTAAAAAAATTTTTTCCCAATTTTTCCCCGGGGAAATTTAAAAAATTGGGTTTTGGGTTTTTTTTTTTCCGGAAATTTTAAGGGGGCCCCCTTTCCCCCAAAATTTTGGAAAAAAAAAAAAGGTTTTTTTTAAAACCCCTTTATTTTTTTAAAATTTTTTTTAAACCTTTAAAAAGGGGGGGGTTTTTTTCCCCCTTTTTTTTTTTTTTTTTTTAAAAAAAAAAAAAAAAAAAAGGGGGGTTTTTTTTGGGAAAAAATTTTATCCCAAAAAAGGGGGGGTTTTTTTTTAAAAAAAAACCCCCCAAAAAAAATTTTTTTAATTTAAAAAAAAATTTTTTTTTCCCCCTTCCCTTTTTTTTTAAAAACCCTTTTTTTTTTCCCCCCTTTTTAAAAAAATTTTTTCCGGGGCCCCCTTTTTCCCAAAAATTTTTTTTTTTTTTTTTTTAAATTTTTAAAAAGGGGTTTTTTTTTTTAAAAAAAATTTAAGGGGGGCCCCCCCAAAAAAAATTTTTTTAAAAAAAAAGGGGGGAAAAAAAAAAAAACCCCTTTTTTAAAAAAAGGGTTTTAAAAAAGGGGGGAAAAAATTTTTAAAAAAACCAAAACCCCCTTTTTTTAAAAATTTTTTTTTTTTAAAAAAAAACCCCCTTTTTTTTTTAAAAAGGGGGGGGTTTTTTTTTTGTTTTAACCGGGGAAAAAAAAACAATTTTTTTTTTTTTAAAAAAAAAATTTTGTTTTTAAAATTTTTTTTTTTTCCCTTTTTTTTTTTTTAAATTTTTTAAAAAATTTTTTTTTGGGGGGGAAAGTTTTTTTGGGGGTTTTTAAAAAAAAATTTTTTTTTTTTTAAAAAATTTTTTTTTTAAAAAAGGGGGGAAAAAAAAATGAAAATTTTTTAAAGGGGTTTGGGCGGGTGGGGAATGCCCCAAAAAAAAAACAACCTTAAAATTTTTTTTTTTTGGGGGGTTTTCCCAAAACCCCTTTTTTTTTTGGGGTTTTTTTTGGGGGGAAAAACCCCCAAAACCCCCCCCAAAAAAAAAAGGGAAAAATTTTTTTTAAAAAAAGGGCCTTTTTCCCCCCCCCAAAAACCCCCCCGGGGTTTTGGGAAAATTTGGGGTTTTTTTTAAAAAAAGGGGGGGGGAAAAAAAAACCCAAAATTTTTTTAAAATTTTTTTTTGGGATTTTTTAAATTTTTTTTCCCGGGGTTTTTTTTTTTTTTAAAATTTTTTCCCTTTTAAAAACAATGCTTGACCCCCGGGGAAAAAAAAGGGAAAAATTTTTTTTTGGGGGGTTTTAACCTTTTTTTTCCCCCAAAAAAAAATTTTTTTTAAAATTTCCCCAAAATCCCCCAAAAAAAAAAAAAAATTTTTTTTTGGGGGGGGAAAAAATTTTTTGGGCCTTTCAAATTTTACCCGGGGTTTTTTTTTTGGGGTTTTTTTGGCCTTTTTAAAAAAAGGGGGGGGGAAAAAAAAAAAAAAAATTTTTTTTTAAAAAAAATTTTTTTTTTTTTAAGGGGGAATTTGGTTTTTTTTAAAAAATTTTTAACCCCAAAAAAAAATTTTTTTCCAAAAAAAAAAAATTTGGGGAAAAAAAAATTTTTTAAAAATTTTTTTTAAACCCCTTTTTAAAATTTTTTTAAATTTTTAGTTTTTTTTTTAACAAAGGCCCGGGGAAAAAAAAAAAAAAAATTTTTTTTTAAAAAAAAAAAAGGGGTTTTTTTTAAAAAATTTTTTTAAAAAAAAAAAAAGGGGAAAAAAAAAGAAGGGGGAAAAAAAAAAGAGGCGGGGAAAAAAAAAAACCCAAAAAAAAAATTTTTTTAAAAAAAAAATTTTTTTTTAAAAAAAAATTTTTAAAAAGAAATTTTTTTTAAAAAAAAAAGGGGTTTTTTTTTTGGGGGAACCCCCAAAAAAAAAAAAAAAATTTTTTTTTTTTTTAAAAAATTTTTTTTTTTAATTCCCCCTGGGAATTTTAATTTTTTTTTGGTTTACGTGATGAAAAAAACCTTTCAATCCGTTAGACTCTACTAAACGGAGTGCTCTGCCCCCAAACCCCCAAAGAAAGGGACTTTGCGAGCAGATCCTTTACTTACAGGGAAATTGTGAAGTAAGGGAGACATGTGGGAACGGTGTGCACTCCAGTATCAGGTGCATTTCAAAGCACCCACGACACTTTGTAATGCTCCTGAGATCGGGGAGCGTGCTGGAGACGTGTTGCTCTACAACCGTACGAAGCTATAGATTTATGGTTTTAGTACGAAAAATCCAGGCACATTACTGCTGGAACAGGTAGAGCACTTTAAAAGTGGTTTTCCTGAGCCTGAATTGTCGGTTTTGCGCCAGAATGCGTCTGATTTATGATCCACAGAAGAGCAGGTTCATAGATTCAGGTGCATTATACACTGCTATTGTGCGCAAAAAAATATCGCCTGGGCACCAAAAATCATACATGTAACCCTTAAAGCATATTGGAAAGTTGACAACTGTCTTATTATATGTTAGTTAATTTTTTTTTAACATAAGACCATACAGTACTTTAAATAAATCAAATTTTAAAATAAAAAAAATAATAAAATGTGCTGTCTTATGTAAAATAGCAAGGTATTATATCATCTATTTTTTCAGATACTGGACAGAGAGTTATCATACAAGCAGGGAACCTACATGCAGCAGAAAAAAAGTAAAAATGTGCACAGACAGCATCATACTAACATACAAATCTAGACTAAGATCAGATCAATAAGTGGGGCAGAAACACAAAAAATTTTATTGAATCAGAGAAGCATTGCTTCATAAAAAAGTGATTATATTGGAATTTTCTTCTTTAGTTGAACCCGTCTAGCAAACAAAAAAAAATATCTCAGATGGTTTCCTTAGTCTCAATTTGTATGTTAGGATGATGCTATCTGTGCCAATTTGTACTTTTCTTTTGCTGCATATGGCTTCCCGTTCCCTTCCCTGCAGATCAGCAACAGCATTTCCTGTTTTAAAGCTGTTTTCTTTTGTCCTCTACAACTACAAGCCCCAGAATCTTTTGTGTTGCTTTGTATGTCTTTATCCCTTGGGACCCTAGCCTCAGCATATACCCCCCGTTTATTATCTCATGTTACAAAGCAATGGTAGGCAGAACTGAAACGAGGTACCTGAAAAAAGCCAAGCCTCTTAGTTCACATGACCTCACGGGTTTGACACATCTATCTGTGTCTCAAAGTGTCATCATGCAGCTTTCTTTACATCTACATGAAATTTCTACCCATTTATACAACCAAACATTTCCAATTCCTGTCCAAAGAGTTCCTAAAATTTGCAGATAATTTGTAAATTTCATAAAACCTCTTGAGGAGAAAAGCAAATTTTGGCCAAGTCACCATTGTATCTGTTTTGTTTCCAACTAGTGACAACCAGTAGCTAGCATGTATAAAAGAATACAAAGCTCTCAAAAATATGACAAATTCACATTATAAATCCATTAAAATGTAATCATCCATAAGCTAAATACTAGTACATTCATTAGAACCAGTCTTCAAAATAAAGTTCCCATTCATTTTTTCTAATATTTTGTGGTAAGAAATAGTATCAAGGTTGCTCACAAAAGTAAAAGCAAACATGTAGGCAGCCATTGTTCTCAGACCTACTTATAATGTACTTATAATGAAATAACAATGTTTTCTGTATGATATAGTTAAGTCAGTGTACATTATTTGTAGCAATAGTGGTCATAGCTATAAAGGATATGGATGTACTAATCACACCTGGCCCCTGGTGGCAGAGTGTGGGTCTAACTGTAAACTTTCCAAATAATGGGACAGCAGTTGTTTAAACAATATTTAATTTGAGGGCTGGGGATGTTTAGGGGGCTGTTATACACTCTGCATTGGGCCAGAGTAGTACCATAACCTGAAACTCCTTGACCTCAATGCAGAAAAAAGGCAGTCCCCTCTATGTGCTTTTCATAGTACAAAGGTTTTCACATGCTCCATTTGTTCCTGCAGCTGCAACTTATAGCCATGATAGAAACTTTGAGTAACGCTTTTGAGGTATGAACTTAATTGGGTTCTTGCCACAATAATTAGCTATAAACATGTAGGCAAAGGTAAAGGAAAACTTGTGCCAAATACATCGCTTTTCTGATTTTACTTAATCTCAGAGTTAGAGCACTTCTTATCTCCTGTTTGTTTATACAAGTTTCTCTATGTTACCAACCACCTCCCCCTACTCAGGCAGTGGCTGGGATGGGGAAGTTACTTCCTGCTGTGTCTTATCAGCAGCACAGGAGTTTGTTTACTGCTTCTACTGACAGATTTTAACTTTATCTTTCACCAATGTCCCTCTAAGAGACTCAACTAGGAATAGCAGAGCTGAAATGTCAGTCACTGCTGTAGAATCACCCACAGCCTGTCCAGAAAGTGGGAGCCTGAAGCTGGTTATGAAGAGCAGGCTCTGTGAAAACAGCTAGATAAGAAAGTCTCTGCCACATATGAGTAAAAGAGGCTTTATATATTTTAACTTTGTCATACATATTCTAGCATTATTAATGTTTTCATATGAACAAAACAGAGAATTCATAGGTCAGTGTTAGTACCATATTGTTAATGTGGTTGCCCTACACTTTAAATTTATCACTTGACCACAGGATAGGGGATAAAGGTATGATAGCTCATGGTTCTAACTCTGGGACCCCCTCAATAGTTGGGGCAGTCAAACATGAAATTCCACATCTTTCAGAATGTATTGGGATAACAGAGATAACCAAACACAGGATTCATCTTTTCTCCCTGAATCCTCAAAAAGATAAAGCACCACATTCGTGTAATGAAGTCTCCAAAATTTTAATTACCTATGTCTCCAAGCAACATTTTAGCTCCCTTTTGGAGCTAATTTCAAGCTGCTAAAAAGAAGAGATGAAATGTTGCTTGAAGACATGAGTTATAAAAATTCTGGTGACTTCATGCCATGGATGTGCTGCTTCTCATTCCTTTGAATTTGGTGATGTATTCTCCATGTTGAGTCTATACCTTTTTGAAGCGTAAACCCTTGGTTTCTTTTTTGGAGTTGGTACGACTTTCTAATATTTTTCTGTTTATTTATCAAACCCATAGGTAATTTCTGACTGCTTGTTTGCAGTGAGGAAGAGTGAGGGATTCATTGGGGCCCCCAGCGATCAGACATTCATCACCTATCCTGTAGATAGGTGATAAACATCTATTGTGGAAAAACCTCTTTGAATGTAGGAGCAGCTTGAAGTTTAAATTGTTCTAATAATGTAATTGAAACATATAAAGGAGATAAAAGAGAATGGGGTAAGAATTATCGAATGTGGGTTTTTCAATTTTTGGCTTGGACTCTCCTTATAAATATCTGTGCATCTCTTACATGTGAAGATTACTTGAAGACAATAGTTCATTAACAGCCTGAAGACAGAATTATTTGTCTTATCTTCTTGATCAAGGCACAAGAAATAATGCCCATGTGTAATTCAGTGCATTTTGATTCTTAGATAGTTTATAGAGCCCACTTCAAAGATACACATCAATACAAAGCATGCTAAAGACTTCTCTTTGACATGGTAAGTATCATCTCAGCTCCTGCCTTTTATTCATGGAGCTTTTGAAGTGACAAAAAGTTATTTACATTTAATTCAGCTGGGGAACACTTTACACTTGCTTCTACATGTCTTTTTTAACAGCTTAACTAAAAGAAATGCAGAAGAAAGTGAAGAAAAAGTCCTCCTGGTGATGTTCATGAAAATAGATATGAAAATAGGTTTTGGTTTTCATTGTTCTTTCCTAGTTTTCTCAAAATACAAATGTAGTTGCATAAAAATGGGCATACTAGAACTGGGCTTTTGTTCTCTGTTATCAGAGGCGTAACTTCAAGCTCTTGGGCCTTAGTGCAAAAAGTGAAATGAGGTCCCCAGGCTACCATGTGTCATTTATAACACTGGAGTCTTCTTGTGTGGCAGAAGGGCTTTTGGGCCCCATCAGGTTTCACCGCCTGGTAGCGACTGCTACCACTGCATCCCCTATAGCTACGCCCTTGTCTGTTATCTACATAAAGATTTATAAGAAGAATTGTCTGCTTTGGACAGCAAATTTACATTTGTTGTTAGACCATATGGATGTTGGCCTTTATAACGATATAGTGTACCATGTTATCTCATCTCAGATCACAACAAAGACCAACACTGAAAACATTGAGATAGCTTTCGATACCACGATATTATAGTGCACTATCTGTCAAGTTTATCTAAGCTAAATCTGTAAGGCGACATTCACATAGCATTTATACTCCCCGTTCATAGCGTCCATCGGTATATCGTGAGAAATATATCCCATCAGATACCGTGGCAGTTCTGTGACAGGGCCATATAGGACTGATGGTCTACCATGGTTTGTGTCTGATGCAGAATTTGTATACAATAAATAGGGTAAACATAGTCCAATTCAGACTAACACTACTTAGCTGGCCAATTCCTCCGATGATTAAGAGGAGAGCAGATAGCCATAATGATCCACAAATACACAATCGTGCACAAATATTCGGCACCTTTATTTGAATTACAATCATTTTTATTTTACAATATATACTCACCATAACATTCAATGATATAAAGTCTTATCTCGTGTGTATTCGTACTTAAAGGGAACCTGTAGAATTGAAGACATTATCAGATCTATTGGTAGCATAGAGTAGGGAAAGCTGTGCAGGTTGATATAGTGTTCTGTGGGGAAAGAATCAGTCTAATTTGTATTTTATTAATTTAATTCCCCGCTTATTCAAAGTTAAGGAGTCCAACAGGTGGTGTTATCAGTGATTGACAGCCATTTCTGTATGCACACCAACATAAGGACGGTTGTCAATCACTGGAAACAACAACTACTGGATAACTTAACCAAGAATAAGCAGGGATTTGAATGAATAAAATACAAGTTCTAATGAATGTTTCCCCAGAGAACAATATATTATTCTGCTCAGCTCCTCCTGCTCTATAACAGGCTGCCTGCAGATCAGATAGTGGCAAGTTCCCTTTAACCATCATGTATTATAGTAGCGCTCGATCATGAATGATAATCTGCTTGGAGTGTTATAATAAGGGAAAGAAATATAATATTTTAAGAAATTATTGTTTATATGCAAATATTATTTTATCTGCAAAGAAATAAAAGTTATCTGATTTTTACAACCAATTTTAATTTGTTGGCGTCCTACAGTAAAGCTGACCGGAGGGTATCTGACTGCTGATTTCAATGCAATCAGATGCTAGTGCTGGGGAATCAAAATGCAAATGCTCATTTCCTTACATCAACACTGCATTGATAACAAACAACACATGAAGTTCGATAAAATCAAAATAAATACCATGGAGTCAAATAATGCCAGAAGTTATGCAGAGTACAGAGCTTACTCCTGCTTAGACCAAAAGA
This sequence comes from Phyllomedusa bahiana, assembly GCA_025379985.1. NCBI lineage: Eukaryota > Metazoa > Chordata > Amphibia > Anura > Hylidae > Phyllomedusa > Phyllomedusa bahiana. The sequence goes on along the minus strand of JAODAL010002186.1, from coordinate 103,475 downwards.
AGAAAGCTGCTCCCAGTTATGGGATTCTCTCAGATATCTCAAAAGCTCATATGAATGGAACTGAAGAGACAATTTTCTGCATTTTGGATAAAGATCTTTTTGGTCTATGTTTTAGTGAAATTTACAAAGACTCGATTTATCCAGACAACCCTGGATAAAAGGTCTGGCATCTGTTTCAAGTTTCCCAATAGAATGCAAATAAAAAATATCTATAGATAAATCTACCAGTAGAAAATAATTAATTGACTCCAACATTGAGTATCTGAGGGAGCAATTTGGGCAACAGGTGCTTCTAATTTATAATTACCTGCTTAGAATTATAAGAGCATTTTTGTATTGCTTTTTCATGTATTTCAATGGGAAGAATAGAGGTGCATTTGATAAACACATGCAGGCAGGATATGTTAGCAATTATGCCTGTTGTATTTTATTCAGAATAAACAACTTAAAACTAAATTAGCAAGGGGAATTTTTTGTTGGTTAAAGTTTTAGTTGGAACGCATTCTATTTATACAAATATTAGGTCGTAAAAACTGGTTTGTTGAAAATATTCACCAAGGCTTCTTTTACTTAATAGATATAGTATTATGTTTAACCCTCTGTGCTAGTTAAATCATAGATAATCATAACAACATGGGCATGTATAACCACCAGTTAGTTTCCGTGTATCTATTCAGGTAGATACAATCAGATCTGAAGTTGTCAGTGCTAGGCGGCGCTCGGCCTGCAGGGAGCAACAGTCTGCAGCAGCTGATCAGCGACCCCACCCTGATAGTCATTCTGGTTGAGGCTGTGTGAGTGACAGAGGCCCAGCCACTCCGGACAGCGGGCATGTCGCAGCAGCCAATGTGAGGACCCGGAGGCCGCTCCAATCAGTGCATGGGCGGTATCCGGGAATCCCATTTAAACTCCCTGCTGTGCCTGTGATATTTCCTGGCTGCCTAGTTCCCTTGTGTTTTGTAGTGTGCTGTTTACTTGTGTACCAAACCCCAGCTTGTTTACTTACCTCGGCTTGTCATCTGATTTTGTACCTTGCTCCCGTTCGTGTTTGACCTCGGCTTGTTTACATTTTCTCTCTGGTTCTGATTTGTGGCTTGACGTTCCTGATTTGTTCAGATTCTCAGGCAACAGGAAGGCTTTTCTGACATTTAGGGAGGGATGTCATCTGTATTTAGGCTCCGCCCACATACCTCAGGCAATGAGGAGCAGAAAGTGGGAATAGTGATGTCCCTACTTCAGGGTCCCCTCTAGGAGTGTGCATTTTCGTTACCGCCTGATTCGCCAGAACTGTCTTCCATGGACAGGTTCTTGGTCTCCTTAGGTGTACTTTTTGATGACCCTGAGAGGAAAGCTGTAGCCGAGGCTTAGCTGACCACATTGAGGCAGGGTCGCTGGTGCGTTCCATCTGCGTGGAACAACCCAGCTCTTAGATGCCAGTTTAGATTAGGGTTAGCTGACCACGTGAAGGATTTATATGTGGCTTACCCTAGCCCTGGTACTTTAGATGGGGCTATGGCACTAGCCATTCATCTGGACAGACGTTTTAGGGAGAGACGTCGGGAAAAGGCTCCTCCTCCGGTGGTCCACACCATGGTCACCTCTACACGCGTTGTTTCCGATTTAAACCCAGAGGAGCCCATGCAAGTGGGGGCTTCTTCCGCGACTTCTGCTAGTGACCATAGGACTACTCGTCACACCCAGGGGTTGTGCTTCTACTGTGGCGAAGATGGACACGGCATACGGGAGTGCTCCAAATGGAAGACCAGGCCAGAAAAACTCCAGCGCCTAGATGATTTGCAGAAGGGCAGGAGGTATTTCCTATTGTATCCAAAAAGTTGCTGCTCCCAGTTAAGATCTCATATTTGTCTCTGTCTGGTTCTGGGAATGCTTTTGTGGATTCTGGGTCAGCTTCCAATTTTGTAAACGCATCCTTCGCCAAACGTCTGGGCCTAACTTGGAGGCCTCTCTCTGATTCCCCGCGGGTTGTGGCAATTGACACTTCTCCGCTGACAAAGGGCACAATCCAACAATCCAACATTGTATTCTATTTATCATGAGGGGGCTGCCTGCTGATGTGGTTTTGGGGCTGCCCTGGCTTCAGAAACATAACACGGTGTTTGACTGGAATTCAGGAGAATTAATCAAGTGGGGATAACAGTGTGCTGACAGATGTTCCCTGTCATACTGGGCAATACAGAGGTAGAACAGATTTCTGTTTTCATTTGTGACTTTTCTCAAGTATTTTCTCAGAAATAGTCGGAGATACTAGCCCCTCATAGATCTTATGACTGTGCCATTGATCTATTGCATGAACTTGGAGTGAAGTTTCCCAAAGGGAGGATATATAATCTGTCAGGTCCTGAGAGAATAGCCATGTAGCAGTATATTGCTGAAAGCCTACAGAAGGGGCATATCCAACCTTCTGTGTCCCCTTTGGGTGCAGGGTTTTTCTTTGTAGGGAAAAAGGATGGAGGCCTCCGTCCATGCCTAGACTACCGTGAACTTAATAAGATAACGGTAAAAAAACAATATTCCTTATCCTTGATTCCTGATCTCTTCAATCAAATGCAGAGAGGGAAGTGGTTTTCCAAGTTAGACCTGAGAGGGGCCTATAACCTCATCCATCCGAGAAGGGGATGAGTGGAAAACAGCGTTTAACACTCCTGAGGGTCATTTTGAGCATCTGGTTATGCCATTTCGGCTGTGTAATGCCCCTGTGGTCTTCCAGAATCTGGTTAATGATGTTTTCCAAGAACTCATTGGTTGTTGTATGGTCGTTTACCTGTATGAAATTTTAATCTATTCAAAAGATTGGTCGTCACACGTTAAAAAATCCTGAAGGAGAATAGTTTGTTTTTCAAACTTGAAAAATGTGTTTTTGGAGTGCAGGAGGTACCTTTTCTTGGGTACATCCTGACTCCGAACTCATTCTGTATGGACCCCTCTAAAATTCAAGCTATTCTCGATTGGGTCCGACCTTCGTTCCTGAAGGCCCTACAGCGATTCCTAGGGTTTGCTAATTACTATCGTAAATTTATTCATAATTTTTCTGTCTTAGTTCAGCCGTTGACTGACACGACCAAGAAGGGGGTAAAGTTCAGTAACTGGCAACCTGAGGCCATAGAGGCATTTGAGAAACTTAAGCAGTGTTTTGTATCAGCTCCTGTGTTGATTCAAGCAGATCATAGTAAACCCTTTGTCGTCGAGGTTGATGCTTCCGAGTATAGTGCAGGGGCGGTCCTGTCTCAGGAATCCACTACTATGACTAACCTTCGCCCTTGTGCCTTCTTTTCACGTAAATTTTCCTCGGCTGAAAGGAATTATGACATTGAGAATCGGGAGTTATTGGCTATTAAATGGGCCTTCGAGGAATGGCACCACTTCCTTGACGGTGTCCAGCGTCAAGTCACGGTTCTTAGCGATCAGAAGACCCTAACCTTCTAAGAGAATGCTAAAAGGTTGATTCCACGTCAGGCACATTGGGCATTAATTTTTTACACGTTTCAACTTTGTTTTTACTTACAGACCGAGTTCTAAGAATGTTAAAGCTGATGCGCTGTCTAGAAGCTTCTGTGCCAGCCATGCATTCCAGGAGGGTCCGGTTCCTATATTGCCCAAGGAGACTGTTGTCTCAGCTATTTCCCCCTCATTTAGCCACGGAGATTAAGACCCACCAGGATATGAGACCTGCTAATTGTCCTGTTTCGAAGGTCTTTGTCCCCACTGAGCTCTGGCTAAGATTATTAAAAGAATTTCATGATTCTGTTTTATCTGTACATCCTGGAGTGTCTGGCACAAAGAGGCTGATTTCTCGTATTTACTGGTGGCCTTCATTATCTCGTGATGTTGAGGCCTATGTGGCATCTTGTGAAGCCTGCGCTCGGGCAAAGGTTCCCAGAACTCGTCCTCCTGGCGAACTTTGCCCTCTACCTATACCTGAACATCCGTAGACCCATATTTCCATGGATTTCATGACAGACCTTCCTCCTACGGAGGGCAAAATGGTTATTTGGGTGGTAGTGGACATTTCAGCATTTCATCTTGTTGCTTTAAGGGGGTTACCATCATCCAAAAAACTTGCTAAACTGTTTATCAAACATATTGTCAAACTGCATGGGTTACCGGAGAATATTATTTCTGACAGAGAGGTTCAGTTCATGTCTCGGTTTTGGAGAGCCCTTTGCAAGGCTCTGGGTATCACCCTGTCCTTCTCCTCTGCCTTCCACCCAGAGAATAATGGGCAGACAGAGAGGATAAATCAAATGGTAACTCAAAAACTCCGTTGTTATGTATCTGATCAGCAGGTAGACTGGGTAAAGTTACTTACCTTTGACAGAATTTGCCATGAACAATCAAGATAGTAGCTCGTCTGGTACCTCACCATTTTATTACAACTATGGCTTTCACCCTAGGCATACGTCATTTCCCAGTGCTACGTCTGATCACAGTGGGGTGATGTTATCATTAAAGATCTGTGCACAGTCTGGGCCCAAGTTCAGAAGAACATGGTTCATACCCAGAACATCCAAAAATAAAATTCCGATAGGCGGCGTCTTTGTTCTGGAGGGTTTGCGGTTGGGGATAAGTATGGTTATCCACTCGAAATCTGCGATTAAAAGTTCCTTCTGGTAAACTTGCTCCACGATTTGCAGGTCCATATGTGGTTCAGAAGGTGGTGAATCCGGTGGCATATCGGCTGAAATTATCCTCTTCTCTCCATATACATAACGTGTTCCATCGTGCACTTCTTAAGAGGTACATTCAGCCTGTGACTACGCCCTCTAGACCTCCTTCTCCAGTTTGTATAGAGGGGGAGTTAGAAACTGAAGTCGCCCGGATCTTGGACTCCCATAAAGTCCAAAGGTCACTGTAGTACCTGGTCCACTGGAAGGGTTATAGTCCAGAGGAGAGATCATGGGTTTCAGCGACATCCATCCATGAATCTCACCCAGACAAACCCAGATCAGGGAAGGGTCCAGTGGCCCCTCCTAAAAGGGGGGGTATTGTCAGGGCTGGGCGGTGCTCAGCCTGCAGGGAGCAACAATCTGCAGCAGCTGATCAGCGACCCCACCCTGATAGTCATTCTACTGGAGACTGTGTGAGTGACAGAAACCCAGCCACTCTGGACAGGGGGCGTGTCGCAGCAGCCAATGGGAGGACCCGGAGGCCGCTCCAATCAGCTGCAGGGGTGGTATCCGGGAATCCCATTTAAACTCCCTGTGGGCTGAGCGCTGCGCCTGTGATATTTCCTGGATGCCTAGTTCCCTTGTGTTTTGTATTGTGCTGTTTACTTGTGTACCAGACCCTGGCTTGTTTACTTACCTCGGCTTGTCATCTGATTTTGTACCTCGCACCCGTTCGTGTTTGACCTTGGCTTGTTTACGTTTTCTCTCTGGTTCTGATTTGTGGCTTGGCGTTCCTGATTTGTTATTGACCCGGACTGTCCGACTATTCTTCCTTCTGACGGCCCCAGCACTCTAGCAGCGCAGGGACTGTCGCCAAGTTGGTGTCTGCCGTCTAGGGTCGCACGCCAAGTAGGCAGGGACAGTGGGCTGGGTTCCAGCTAGGGCTCACTGTACCCCCTTGACGTGACAGAAGTCCTTTTAAAATGTCATTTTCATTGATTTTTGCTTTTTACTCAGATCCTAGTACTAGATGTTCTATTAAGCAGCTGCACCAAATAAAATTAATCTGTTTTCAAACCCCAACTTTAGTAACATGGTCCATAAAAATTGGCATTCTATACTTTTAGAGGCCTCGACTGTGTCCAATGAGCAAATAACATTTGTCCAAATGTATCTACCAGTATTTGCAAATTAAGATAAAGCTAGTTGATGATTGCTGTTGATTTAGCTGGCATAAATCTGGATTGGTCTGGATGAACAAGAATTGTCATTATCCTGGAAAGAAAAATTGCTGTGGTCACTGCTGGTAGTAGTGAAACTGCCATTATGGGTCAAGAAGCAATGGATGCTCTTCAGATTTCCAAAGAACTACATTTACCTTCTTTCTCATAGAGCCTGGAACATACAGTATCCCTTTTCCCATTCTCTTTGTGTAGCTTCAAGGAGTTTAAATAATGTCACTTGCTAGATGCTTAATACCAGTGTCTATCTATTTAACAAGGATTGCAGTAACATAACAAAAATATATGGTGTTGAGATCTTACAGTTGTAATTATTTAGTAAAAAACCTCTCATTCTCAGCCATATCAAGATTATGTAATTGCATCGTCTCCCTCCAATTTGCACCATCAGATTCTCAGTCTGCCTGTTGAGTAAAAGCCTTGTCAGTCTCAACCACCTTCCTTAAGTTACCCAATCTGCCTATTTTTTATCTTTGTGGCTGATAAGTAAAATCAAGGTATCTCTTGGGGATTCGTTCATGGTCTGCCAAATAATCTCTTAACTTGGGAAACTATATTACTACTAAATAATTTGTTTTAAAGGAGTTGTCTCCCTTCAGAGTTTCAGAGAATGCATGAATGAAATACTCTGGTCACTTCCTGGTTCAGACTGACTCATTTGATAAGCTCCATGCTTGTAACAGCTCCATGCCATGCTGTGCTTTCAGATGCTAATTAGATCAGATTAGCTTCTCAAACAACTAACAGGACTTCTTATCTGATCCCCAAAACAAAAGCCCTAATTACAGTTCTGTTTATTTTACATAAATCAAGCTTTTTACTGCTGAGCAGCACAGGACACTGCTGTGACCTGTGTGATGACTCACTCACTGCTATCTCATTGAACAAACAGCAGGGGGAGAATTGTTTACAGGTCAGTTAAGGAGGGAACTGAAATAGCCAGGGAGGTCATAAATTCACTTGTATCTCCCTTTGGGAAAACGAGGAAAAAGCAATATATTTGGGGAAAATGTCTTTATTTTGTGTTCCCTACAATTTGAAAGCTATTCTTTGTAGCGAGACAACCCCTTTAATTGTATTGGCTTTAATGGTGTCACCTTGTAGTGGTAGCCAAAAAGACTCCATAGAGTCTCCATAACAACCTAAAAAAGCAGTTTACTGTGTTTCTAAAATGTTGAAAACATGGGAAACTAAATCTAATAAAATAATGTGCAGATGTTGTCTTTAAGAAATATATATCTAAAATATTTACAGTTGAAACCAGAAGTTTACATACACTGTATAAAAAGACACACATGTATGTTTTTCTCACTATGACATGAATGACATGAATTCAGAATAAACCTTACCGATTTTAGGTCAAGTAGGGTTACCAAAATTATTTACATTTGCCTAATGCCAGTATAATGAGAGAGAGAGGGGAAAGAGAGAGAGAGAGTTTGTAAGGCATTTTTATCACTTTCTGCAAAGTCAAAAGTTCCTATACACGGGGGGCGTGGCTAAGCGATGGCTGAGTGAGGACGCAAGTGGCTTGAGCTCCTCGTTTCTCAGCACTGAACCGGGCCGATTTTCAACCAAAAGATGGGAAAGGTCGGCAAAAAGCAGAAGCCCAGACTCACCCTACGCTCCGGTACCACGCGGGGTGAGATAGGAGCCTTCTTCTCCCCTGCACAGTACAAATCACGCTCCACCACGGCCGGGCCTGAGGTCACGCAAGATGGCGCCGCTTCGTGCTGCGCCTGCCACACACCCTGGGGAACAGACGGCCTCAGGGACTCGGACGGCGCTGCCTCATCACCGCAGCCACAGGCGAGTTCCCAGCACGGCCCGATCATCCTTACCCGCTGGAGGTCCACAGCTCTGGACCGAGCCGTGCTTGCAGACGACAGACGCTCTTCCAGCGCAGCAGCCCCTACCGGCTGGGGGAACTGCCGGGAGCAAGCAGCCCCTGTCGCACCGCAAGCCGCCGGCTAGATACGCACCGCACGGTCTCATCTTGTCTCCTCTTCATGTGGCGGGCTACAGCCACGGACCGCCAGCGCACCACCGCAGGTCGGTGAGGCCCGGCACAGCAACCCGGCCTGCGGGAATTCCAGGGTGACGCTGCATCAATCGCCGGCCACAGGAGAGCGCCCTATGGGCCCTACCTCCTCTTCCTCCTACGGCGGATCGCGCCCCGGATAGCAGCCACACCGCAGATGTCGGAGGTCCGGCGCAGCAGCCGCCGGTGGCAAGGCATCCCTGCGGCGGGCCACAAGTACATCATCCGCAGGAGCCATTCACCTGCAGGGAGACCTGCCAGAGGATGCCAGGGAGGCACTCCCTGTGCAAAAGATAATTGCCTGCTGCCACACTTCCCTCCCCTCATAAACACCTCTGTAGTCCCCAATGGGGTTACATGGAGACGCTGAGGGGACCCTGACGAGTCCCTTAGCTCCACCCTTCCCCTCTCACAGGCATCCCCAGCACCCTAAAGACGCAGAGGGAACACCGGCAGCAACGGGCGTCCTATGACTTTCTCCCCATTGGAGGGACCATTTTCGCTGGTGCTCGCCTGCCACAGTGGGGGCTCGGGGAACTGCCCCATCGTTCAACGGGGAATCCGCAGTTAGCTGGACTCGCCCTCCCTTGTTTCCAAGGCCTGCTCGCCGGAAGAGGGAATCTCCCCATGGATCACAGGGTCATTCCTGGGGTGGTCTCGCCCACCCACCAACACTATGCTTGTGAGCCACACCTGGCGTCCGTTCACCTGCGATCAGGACTCATTACCCCCCAGGCCCGTTTGAGCGACCTGTCCCGGGCAACCGACACCATCACCGATATTTCGGCCGCCCAGTAGCCTAGGGGCACCCCCTATCTTTGGCGGCGCTATCGCATCAACACTGACCAACTGTATTACACCAGCCTTACTGCTGGCAGCTCAGCTTCCTCTAGAATGAAAATTAAACCATTCACTTTGGCGGACTTAAAGCGAGCTTCTACAATTGCTCCCTTCAAGAGAGTACATTGATGCCATGACCCACCTTTCAAAAGTGGTCGAATGAATGCAAACAAGAATTCGCTCATTTCCGCTCGGAGCATCTCCTTCTCCGCCACAATAGTGGATGCATCGAACAAGCGCAGCTCCAGACCTCCTCTTCACTTAAGCAGTCAAGAGGATTCCGCCAACCATTCCAGTCAATATTCACCTGCAGCTACACCTCGTTGACATTTCGAGAACGCAATAGGCGAAACAATCTCCGCATCAGAGTGCCTTCCGAAACCGTACCCAAACTCAGATCTGTTTACCCCGTGTGGTTGTCGCTATTTTTAGATGATTCCTTGCCGGCCAGCTACAGCTCATGTGGAAAATCGACAGAGCTCACAAGGGCCCTGAGCACCACCAAACCCCGAGACCCAGGCCCGCGAACGTGATATGCCGGGTGCACTTCTACACTGTGAAGGAGGACGATTCTCTTATGGAGAGCAAGGAGGCGCAAGTCGCTGTCCTTCCAGGATGCTCATCCATAAGGATTCTCCAGACCTCTCCCGGCTGACATTGGCACAGAGAAACCTGCCTCAAGCCATTGCTGGACACCTCTGCGAGCTAGAAATCCTTCCACTGGGCGGTATCTTTGCCTGCCTAATCCGTTTGGAAAAGCAAACCCAGACAGTCCGTTCCCGAAGGACACTTCCCCCTGTTCTGAGAGCCCTTCGTGTCACTGACTTGACGTTCTTCCGGATTGGCCCACACGTGACCGTCCTGTCTTCAAGGAATGCAACGGAAGAGAGTCTTCCTGCGGGAAGAGGTCACTCCTCGCCCAATACACTCCTGTAGGGGCAAACAACAACAGCCCAGAGGCCCCAAGGGACAACCTCGGAGTCGCTCCCCCTGGCGGGCCCCTCTTGACTGACGGTTCCGATGACTCCCATAGGGGGCAAGGGGGTGCACGAGGACTGGGTCCTGGAGATCGCATTACGTTGATGGCCCAGACGGGCACTTGATTTTATTCCTTTTGGCCCGTTGTTGTTCTTAAAATAGCGCTTATTTGGGGGTCTTACTTTTGAAATGATGAGGACTTGTTTTTCCTCCTCTTGGCAGGTGCGGTGTGGCATTGGTGCCAACACCTTTTCCATTTTTTTCCCTTTTAACTCAATTATTTGATGGCCGGTTACACATAATGACATGTTTTTCCTGCATATAACGAGGTGCCTTCACTTTTTCCTGAGCACTACCACTTCCCCCAGTAGGTGGAACCCCTGCTCGTAAGTCTTCTTAGGCCTGCAGGATTCTTGTTCTTGGATCACTTGTGTATTTAGTAAAGCGCAGGACCCCAACTACCTGCTTTCGGTTGATAAATTGTGTGAATTTGTTAGTTGTGGCGTCTCCCTCCTCATCGTTACTGTCTGTGGGCTTTGTGTATTTTCGTTGTGTGTTTTTTTTTTTTTCTCTTTCTTCACGCTCTCCCTTCACCTTTTCTGCCCCCCACCCATAGGTCGGCAGCTGGTTGGAGCCTTGGTTGCCTCTACAGGGCTCTTTGGTTCGCATCTGCTGTGATGGACCTCCGCGTCGGCTTCGTTCAAACGCAAGGGGTTGAACACCCCAGAGAAGAGGGCGCAGATCCTCCAGCATTTTACCATAGCAGAACCCAGATAGTATGCTTCAGGGAAACGCATTTCAGGTAGGATCTGCCCCAACTATTAGCATAAAATTACCTCTATGGCACTTTGCACGGATTTCACTAGGGTCCAGATCCAGGGGGGGAGTTGCCATAGCCAATCACCCGTTCAATACCTAATTAGGTTATCGACTGTTTTCCTGAACCCGGAAGCACGGTACCTTTTCTGATCCATCTCCAATGGCGGTCAGGTTTTTACCATTTCTAAATACTTGATGGCTCCTAATGTGGACAGGCGAGATTCTTCGAATCACTGATAGATAGCTCTCTTCCACTGATAAAGGGGACGGTGATACTATGCGGGGACTTTAACATCACATTAGACCCAACCCTAGAATAATCGTCCGGAAGTCAAACACCTTACCATATTCCATCTTCAAGAGGGTACGAAGGCTTTGCTTCAGCTTCAGCTCATGCGATCTTGGAGGATCCATACATCCTTCTGTAAGGAGTTATTTGCTTTTTACTTAACCCCCATGGTTCATATAGCGATTGGACTACTTCTTGGTATAACACTCTGCCCTCCCATGGTAAATCTCCACGCCATTGGAAGCATTTTGTGGATCGGTTCCGCCCCAGTGGTTTTCATCCCCTTCGCCAAGACTTTCAGCCGACCAGAGAGAGAACAATGGAACTGGAAGCTGAACGAGTCCCTCCTCTTAGATGCCCCATGCGCGGGGGGACATCGAAGAGCTCAATATCCAATGCATAGGCACACCCGTAAATGACACCACTCCCCACCGGGTTCCAATGGGCAGGCCCTAAAATGTTGTTCTCTAGGGGGGTTTGATTGAACCATGGCTCCAGACTTAAAAAAGATAGGGCTGCCACTCTATCGAAAGCGCTCGCTAAATTGTCCTCTTTAGATACGCCACCATAAAAAGTGCTCTTCCCTCCCACCTTAGGGAGTACAGGTTGCCCATTTGGAGGTCAAGCGCCTTTTGGGGCTTTCGTGGTTCAAGGCCGCTACATTAGATCTGTCGTGTGCAAGTTTCTTTTTTTTTAACGAAACATGGCACCAAAGCGGTCGGGATGCTGGCACAGGGCGGTTGCTATCCGATGGCGCATCCCACATTCCCTCATTAAGTGCGCACCAAACATCGTGCCACACATGTACCCAGGAAGATAGCCTGGTACCTTTCAGACTTTTATTCTAAATTAATAATTTACCGCTCCCCCAAAGCTTGCTCATCCGGAGGCTTTTCCTCATCCCTCGCTGCTGTCCAGAAATCCCAGCCTCGGGCTCTCAAGATCGCTGGAGGAACCATTCTCGGCGGTGGCGATGGAGCTGGGAGGCCGTCATTAAAGATCTCCTGGAGGGAAAAGCCCGGTCTCTGATGGCTTCACCGCCCAAGTTCTTCAAAAGTTTCCCTTGACAGTAACTCCTTGCTTAATGTGGCCTTCAACTCCATCCTCACGGGACACCCCTTCCCTCCCCCAAGCATATTAGCAGCGCATTTGGCACTAATTCCCCAGGTCTGGGAAAGATCCCCCGGTGTGTGGTAGCTACGCCCTATATCCTTATTGAACGTGGACTTGAAGACTACGCCAAATTGATCCGCAAAAGGCTCAAACCGCCGCTGCTCCGTGCGTTATCCATCCAGATCAAGTGGGCTTCGGGTCCCAGGGTTGGGAAGCGGTGATAATACATCATCCATCACGGACCCCCCCGCTCCCGGGGGACCCCTTTATTGGTACTTTCGATTGGGATGCAGAGTTGGCCACTTTGATCGTATATGTGGCCTTCTCTCCATCAACTCTCTCCCATATAGGTCTGGGCCCTATTTATCAGTCCAAAATATCGGCATCTAATCCAGCCATCGCTCGATGTCAAGTTAGAATTGCTCTTTGTCTATCCTTCAAAATCTCGATAATGGGACTAGGCAGTAGGGTGCCCTTTGTCCCACTACTTTATGTTTTGGTGATGGAGAGCCTATGGCATCACATTTAGATCTAACCCTGACATTAAGGGGATCTGCATTGGGCTAAGGAATTACAAAGGCTCTCGGCTTTGCGGGATAGACTTACTGATTACATTACAAAATCCCCCATATCCTCCCTTGTCTTAATGCTGGAGATGAAGGCCTTTGGCAGCTGGTCAAAACTTTAGATTAAATTTTTCTAAGTGCCGGAAAGGCTCTTGTGTTGGCCATCTCAACAGCCGAGCAGGCTCTACTGCAGTTCACCTTCCATTGAATGCCTAGGGCAGGGCATTTCCTATCTAGGAATCCAGATCACGGAGGATCTTTCTAAACTCTTTATAGACAACTATATCTCGCTTTTGAGGCAAACAGAGAGAGATCTGGATTCCTGGCGGGGGAAGGAACTGTCCTGGTTTGGCAGAAATAAACTTGCCAACAAGAGGACGTGCTCCCGAGGTTTCTGGTATCATTCTTCAAACTATCCCCCATCCACGTCCCCATCATCATTCTGGAATGCGAGTGTTTAGGAAGTGCTTTCGCTCTTTCGTCTGGGCACGCGTGGAAGCCGGAGGTTAGGTTTGATACGCTTACCTGAAGCAAAGGATGCCGGTGGCACGGGTTTACCCGACTGGTAGAATGTATATTAGCCTCGGCCTGATGCTCGCTACTGGGCTTCTCATTTCGGAGCCGAGGGTATAGGATATGCTCTGGGTGCCCTGGCAGAGGATCTGAGCTTCTTCTTCCGTTGTCGGTGCTGCCCCTGGGGTCTGGACCCCCGCCTCCGCAACAGTTGCCTCTTCCTCCTTCTGTCGTGGAAAGACGTCTGTCACCTCTACTCGCATAGTGAACTCCCATTAGCTATTGACCGTACGGGTCCATGTGTCACGATGATCCAGGACAATCCAGACTTCCCTCCAGGGCCTTTCTCAATGTTTTCGTTGGGTAGCACTAAGAGGGACCCCGCTAGTTTGTCGCCAACGTAGTGTCAGTGGGGAGGATTGAAGAACGCTTGTAGCGAAATCCTCGATGGGAGGTCAGCTCTGTGCGGGGTCCCTACAGTTATTTACAAGTATCCCCATTTCTAAACCAAAACTAAGTGCCGGTACATAATGTTTCCAGGCCCCTGACGGGCCTTTGAGAATCTGATGCTGTCTTTTCCTAGGAGCGAGATAATCGACTATCAGGGATACACAGTGCTCCTCTATGTTCCACTCTGCTTTTGCTCCCTCCTTTTGCCAACAATGGGAGACAGAATTAGGGACACTCTTTGCCACTGCCGCAATGGGAAGGGTGCTTTTGCCTCACACATAGGGCAGCTTTGCAGGCCTCCCGGCACCAGGGACAATTGCTATAATAATCTTGATCGGTGGTACAGAGTTCCCTCAGTTTTACACCGTTGGTCCATCAGGGGGTCCCAAGATTACCTGTGGAGGTGCGGTAGCGAAGGGGGGACCTGGCCTCGTTTGGGCGGGGAGTTTCCCTAATAAGGGGGTTTTGGATCTCGGTCCTTGAGGTGATTGGGGAAGTGACTGGAGTCTCCAGATCCGCCAATTTCACCTGAGACCTTGCTCTCCTTCATGGTGTCCCATTGCCGGTTGACAATGTCTCATGAAAGAGTAAGGCTCTCTTAGACACCTGCTACAGGCGCCAAAACAGTGGTTGCCGAGGAGGGGGAAGCAACTGTACCCCCACATCCTTGAGGGACTGGTTGGCGGAGATCAGTTTTATCTAACGGATGAGGAATCTCATTGCTTTAAATCCCCGATCAAGAATTACATTTAACAGAACTTGGGGGCACTGGACTACTTCTTTTCAAGAGTTCACGTTTTACCACGCCATCACCAGTGACTGTGTGTCGGCCAGTGGTTGCCTGGGCCTGTTCGTGGCCTTGTGGCGTGGGGGATAGGAGACCCTTTCTCCCTCCCATATTCCCCCCTCTTGATTTTTTTTTTTCCTTTTTTTTTTGTTTTCTCTATTTCCCCTGTCTGCCCTTGCATGTGTGACCCTTGTATATACCCTGTCTGTGTTTCTCTTATGATGTCTACCCGCACCGGTAACGTAGATACTGGTCCTCCATTCTTCACATCCATTGTATCAATTTGATTTTTTCATTTTTATTTGTGGTAGACTTTGGTTATTTTTTCTTAGCTCACATATGGTCAGCGGTGTTGAATTTTATTCTTTTATATGTACTTTTGTATAACTTATAGATGCTGTTGGACGCTATTGTCCTTTTAGTTCTTCCTTCTTTGATGATATGAGTGTCTACAGATGTTATTGTTCATCAATAAACTTTTCATAATTTGAAAAAAAAAGTTCCCATACACTAGGATTACTATGCCTTTAACCCCTTAAGGACCCACCTTTGAAAATTGACTTGTGTACTTTATTGTGAGAATACTTTTTGCACTTTTACCTATCCATGTGATTCAGAGATTGTTTTCTCGTGGAACACATAGTGCTATTAATGTTAGTAAGAAATTTTTATCCATACAATCCTTGTTTGGTGTTTTGTGAAAAATAGAAAAATGTATGAAAATTTGGAAAAAATTTCGCTGACGCGTTGATAAGCTCAACATTTCTGCGTTGCAAGACAGATAATTTATTTCACTACATAAATAGTTTATAACTAGCATACTACCAAATTTGTCCACTATAGGTTGGCATCATTTTTTAAACGTCCTTTTTTATGACATTAGAGGGCTTAGAAACTTAGTAGTAATTATCACTTTCTTCAAGAAAATTTGCAATATACATTTTTTAGGGTCCACTCCAGTTCTGACCGTGGCGGAGCCTTCTAAGAAAAATAGGACCCCTTTAATTATTTATAACAGTTTTACGGTAGTTTGATAACCTTGGGTATTCTCAAAAAATGAAGCAAAGTGGAGGTGAATTTAAACATTTCATATTTTTTGCCCGATTTTCAATATTTATCCATTATTCACTGGAATACGGTATAATGTGAAAAAAGTAAAATGCAAACTTAATATAATTTCCTCCCGCTAGGCCGTTTTCAGTGTTATCCCATATGTGGCCCTAGGGCATTATTTGGCTCAACCATAAGCACCTGAATATGAGAGCTCTAATGGACTTGGGGGTCTCATTTTCAATGCGATTTTCTTTAGGCGGCCATTAGGATTTGAGACGCCCTAAGGTGCTAAAACTTATAAACAAGACCTAAAAAGACCCATATTGGAAAACTACACACTCTTAAGTATATTTACAGGGGTTGTTAGTGATATTATCGACCAACAGGTGATTCACAAATTTTTTTTAGACATTAGGCTGTTGAAATTAAGAAAACATATTTTTTTTCCAATAATCTGAAAATTTTAGCTTAACATGTTTCATATTTACCAAGGAATCCTGGAAAAAAGACCCAAACTTTGTTAAGCAATATTTCTTCCAAGTTCGGCAACCTTACATGTGGGTGTTAAACTGTGTTTGGGTACATGGCCAGGTTCAGTGCGTACAAGGGAGGGAGCAATATTGGTAGGTTTGAGCGATTACGTTGGCATTCGGTCATCAGTCGGATGGTCGATCGTCGACCACCATCGACAACAGAGACGATAGTAGATTATGTTCGATGACCATTAAAGTCTATGGGAGAGCAACAACACCGTCATTCTTATATCCAAACAGGGCTGGAGAAGCTGGAATTAACATTCCACAAACAGTCAAATGGATACGTGCTACACCTTAGACAACACCTTAGGTTATAAAAGCCACAAAAAAAAAATCACACACCATCCACTATCCCGGTCGCTGTAACACAGCATGACACTTAATCCTGCATATCACCCACAAATTATAAATGTGCGAAGGCAGTATGATTTGAAACCAATCATTTTGACGTGAACTGGACATTGAATATCCCTGTCTGGAACGCAGCATGTGCCCAAACATGCACGACCCCGATTTAAAGTGCGGATAAAAAGGAGTCTTTTCGAACCACCATTTTAGACTTGAACTGGACATTGAATATACGTGTCCTGGGCCACAGAATGAGCCCCAAACCTGCATGACCCCCCAGATTCAAAAGTGCCAGGAAAAGGGTCTGTTGAAACACCATTTTAGTTGAATGGACATTAATTTTATCTGTCCTGTACGCCGAATGACATTTAACCTGTCTGACTCCACAGATTAAAAGTGCCGGAATGGAGTCTTTTCAACACCATTTTAGTTTCACTGGAAATATACTGTCCATGTTCTGGGTAGCGGCTTGCCCCTCCGTATGAGTGCGGGACCACTTTGAGCTCCACTTGGAAATACTGGTGGTTAACGCTCCTTTACACCCAGGTGCCTTTTTTCTTGGCATTCTTGCTTTCTTCATTTTTACTCAACGTGCGGAGGAAATTGTGTCTCTTTACTTTGTTCTCTGCCGTGTCCATACTCATGTCTCTAATAACCTACATCTGGTCACAGTTTTCCTGTACTCCCGTTTGTAAATTTCAGAGGAATTTTTTTAGCCAGTATTTTGTACATGCAAGTTTTTTAGTAGTTTAATTCTAGAAAACACATTTTTAAAAAATAGGATGGGAATACCACCATGTCGTTGTTTTTTCTTTTTGTAATTGTATTAAGGGGTTGTTCTCAATAAAGGATTGATAGTATGTTAAAGCTCTTGCAAAACAAGGTCATTGTGGCATATGTGTCCATTAACACTGTCTACCATTCCTGTTTCTGACCAGGTCACCATAACCCTTGGAGCCATTCTTGAACTCAATTGTGAAGAACAAATGTCTGTTAGAAAACAACATTTTTTATATAATAGGACTGTAGTATCAGCTGCTTTTCAAAGCAAAATGCCCAATAAAAAATTCAAAGGCTTGGACCCTTGAGGCCACTTGGACAATTGTTGAAGAAAAAGTCTGTTAGAAAACACCTTGTTTGTATAATTGGACTGTGGTGTATAGCTGCATTTCAAGCAAAATGCCCCAAAAAATTCAAAGCATGACCCTTGAGCCACTTTTGGACAATTGTTGGAAGAAACAAATGTCTATTAGAAACAAAATAAATTTTTATAATAGGACCTGTAGTATAGACGTGCATTTCAAAAAGCAAAATGCCCCCAAAAATTCAAAGCATGACCCTTAGCAGCTTTGGACAATTGGTGAAGATCAAATGTATGTTAAGAAACATTTTTTTTTTTTTTTTTAGGAACAGTAGTATAGCTGCATTCAAAGCAAATTGCCCCCATAAATGTCAAAGCAGCACCCTTGGAGTCCACTTGGACAATTGTGAAGAACACAATGGTCTGTTAGAGAAAACAAACATTTTTTTATTAATAGGACCGGTAGTATTGCTGGCCATTGCAATGCAGCATGACCCCAAAAAATTATAAATATGATTCTCAGCCACTATTAAAAATTGTGAGGAGAAATGCCACTATTAAATGCCACATTTTCTGTTCAAGGACAGTAACTTATAGCTGTATTCACAGCAACATGACCTCAAAACCATTGAGATTGAGAATGCGAACAAACTTCTAAAGATAAAGTGAGGTCAAATTGAATACGGTGTTGTCAGAACCTTGTGTATTTTAAGGTTCCTCACAAGCAAACAGCAAATTAACTGTTGGGAAAGGAGAATAAAAATGCAGTAAGAAATGATCATTTAAAAATAAGTTTCAAGAGGACATTTCTGTTTGAAGAGGAATGTGAAGTGACGGGCAACTAATCGGTGACATCGGCAATTGGTCGGGCCACAAACATCATCAGAGATCATGCCTGATTAATTCTTGATGGAATGTCAAACGTCCAACATTATCTGTGGAAGCGGATGCATTTGTCTGTAAGACTCCTCCAGCTGTGCTGAAGGTCCGCTCAGTATGACGTGGCTGCTGGGCAGGGACAACACCTCTATGGGCGGGCGGAGCGAGCTGGGCCATTCGTCATTTTGAATACCCTTAAGTCGCTGGGGTCGGAACACATACAAAAACATCTGGTGTTGAGACGCAGATAGTCGATGCACCATGATCTTAAGTGGTTCTGTGTGTTGGATGTGTGCCCTGCATTGATGCGTTGGTGAGGTAGTAAACTAAGAGTTGCAGAGGTCAGCTATTAGGCTTCTGCACTTGCCTGCTGCTGCTGCGTAGGCTACTTGGCCACTTCTATGCCTGTCAGTCGCTGATGTGTTCCATGTGACATTTGGGGGAACGTGAAGAGAGCATAGATGTTCTCCGTTGTCAATCAGCAAGGTCTCATTCCAGCATTTTATCTCGATTTGGGTGGGTGGAAGGGAAACTGCTGAGTTTTGTTTTGTACCGGGGATCCAGGAGGGTGCCACCGTAACTGTTGTTCATTTTGATGTGCTTATGCGAGGATATGTTGGAGGAAATGGAGCATCCAAGATCATGTGAGGAGATGGAGCTGATTCCCAAGCCTCTGGGTCGAGGGGCACTAGACAAACTATCTTCTCCTATCTTCTCCTCGGCCTCAATATTCGCGCCAACTCTTTACCTAATGGGGGCAGGGACGTCGGATAACGTCGTTGTATTGGATACCTCCCTTCTCCGCTTCCTCCGGCACAGCTTCAACACAGCCCTGACTTGCTCAGATGATTGCACCCTGTGAGCTGATTTGCCGCCTTGCCACTAGCACTGACCCCGAACCACTGCCTAATGAAGAACGATAAAATGTGTAAACTGTCGGGCCTTGTGGATTCGACGGGAGAGAAAGGCTCTGTGTCGCATTGTGTCCGTCTCTCCTCCGTCGCTGGTGGGACTGAATTGTTTCAGAGTGCCAAACGATCGTTCCAGAAATTACGGATCACCACAATGCTCATGCTGACTAAGGGGGCATTTCGCATGTACCATTTGGTGGCTTCTTCAAAACTGGCAAAAAGATGGTGACAGGAGTTTGTCATCTGCTCCACTCTCGGTGGCTCAACACCCCGAGGTCAGCACCGCTGCTTTGTCAGGCCATGTGTCAACTTCGTACTGGTAATGGCATTTCGCTGCTGCCACAATCGCTGGAGCATGTGAAGGGTAGAATTCCAGGTTTGTTGCCACAGTCAAAAAATGAGACGGTGACGGGGAGGCTGAGCTGACGCTGGCAACGCTGCTAGGCGGGATCGAAGCAGGGTGATGCAGAAGGCGGAAATCTAAAGTGCGAAAATCAGACCTCGAGCTTCCTCTGCAGGGAGTCCAGCCCCGGGTAGCTCTTTATATTTTTCTGGATGTCAAGGTTGATGTCATGTGCCAGGCAAGGGATTGTGCTCCAGCCTACCGATCTTAAGGGCGGCAGCATATTTCGCCAGTTATCGCACCCTCCACCTTGCCTGGCACAAGGTTCTTTCTTGGCACCCAGCCAGCGCTCGGTTCTCGTTGCGGAGAGCGTCCACCGCTCCTGACCTGTGTGTGGACGGTCTCAAGGACAGATTAATTTTATCTCGGCATGGTTTCTTGGGCACGGTGATTAATCACAAGAGGACCTTGGGAGAAAGAGCCCCTGCACCATCCCTGCGGTTTTGAAAAGCGTTCGCCGAGCCTGGAGCCACCGTCACCAACCAGAAGGACATCCACCCAGCTCACCAGTGAGCTGTCACAGGATATAGCGGCTTGGGCCGTGCTTACTAGTCATGTGTCGGGTGGTGAGATGGACTTTTCAGGGACACAGATGTAGACACAACGCGCTTGAATTTTTTAGATGACACGTGGCTGGCCAGGGCAGGGACGGCTTTTCTGGCAAAGAGAAGCTGTCGGCATCTTGGAATTGGGGGCAGGCAAGGGCCATGACATGGCAGAACCCATCTGTGTCACCTGACGGAAAGGCAACATTTCCAAGGCCAAAAAGCCTGAGCAATGCCAATTTTCCTGGCTTTTGGCTTTGGGATGGTTTGGGTTTTAAAGTGGTTTTTCATGCTCCCTCAAACATGGAAGTCAGAAGGCTGGCTGCTAGATCTGGCGCTGTACGGAGTGCAGGTCGTTTCACAACTGAGTGGAAGGGGAAGGGGGAGGATGGGTCTCTGGTGGTGCTGGTGGTACTCAGCGACGGTGGAGGATGAAGACGTGAGGCTGATCCTGATCATGACTCTGAGAGGGACATGGGCAGTTGAGGAGACGATTGGTGGTGGCAGACGAGGCAGCGACAGAGGGTGTGACAGTTGTGGAAGTTCCAGGCTTCTCGTTGTGCTTGTTTGACAGGGTTGCCTCCATTTCATACTCATGATTCACTGCGTGTGACTAGTACATGTTGTATGGTGTTTAAACACTAGATTTCTTGCCTCAGCTGATGCGTTTTACAGCAAAGGCGGCAATAACTCCGCTGGGTGAATCAGAGGCTTGTTCAAAGAAAAGAAGAACCCAGGCTTGTGAGGTCTGGGGACCTTTTTCGACGGCGATAAAGCGAGGGAGGGTTTTTCGCATGGACCGGTGGCTGGCTGAATCATATCAGCGGACTTCTGCGGACGCCCTTCTCCATTTTTGAGGCGGGACCCGTTCTGACACTACAATCATCTTCCTTCCTCATCCAATGATGAAAGCGCGCGCAAGCAAATTCTGCTGAAAAGACCAGTTGGTATCCGCAATGTCGTCATCATCTTCTTCATCAATACAGGTGCACTTGGTCGTCCGACTTTCTGCATCAATGAGTGCGGGCTACAAGCAAGAGGTACTGCAAGGCATTGCGCCACCCGGGAATTTTTGCCGATTGGCCGGGCTTCCTTTACTTCTGATGGGCATCAGTATCTTGAGCGTCAGAGCAGACAATATCATCCTCTTTGGCCTCTTGATCCTGTTTTACATGCTTCGGACCCCAAAACGCATTTTGTCATCAAAGAGGTCTTCAGGAAAATGGATTTTCCACAAGTGGTGGGTACAAGAGTTGACATTTGGGCTGCCTTCGCTTCATGTTGGACGGATATGTGATGTGCTGATGTCGACCATTTGTGGCCGTGACTGGGGGACGAGGAGGTAAGAACTGCTGGATGCAGTGTGCATTAACCTACTTGAAGAACAGATTGGCGACGCTGTTCAGTTACTGAGATTACAGGGCTCCCGGTCCCCAGCGATGCAGGCATGACGGTACCTGCAACTGACGATCGCATGGCCAATGCGTGTTGTCGCCAGCACTGGAAGGAGCACCTTCTCTGTACCTCTACCTCCATGTCCTACCCCCTGATCTTTTGCTCGTTAACCTGCTTTCGCTCCATGTTCAGAAAGATAAAATTTGAGAGGTATGGAAAGAATTTTGGAAGTCTCTTATTAAAGACGGCATAAATCACATGCTATTCTTAAATCCCTCTAATTGTCCTACAGCCATAGGATTAGAAACTGAAATGGTTTCTTGCGATGCTGTATGAATGAGGTCTGGTGGAGAACCGTAAAGAAAAATCAAAGTGGTTCTTCCTTCAGTCCCAGGGATTTACAACTTGCCCAGTTTTGACTAGGAATTGATTGTTTTCAACAAAATGTCATATATATGTGCATATCTGCGCACAAACTGTGATTTCACGAGCCAATAAAAGACTATTCAGAAGTTTCCGGATGAGAAATTGTGTTTTGCAGCAATGAGACAAAACGAGAACAGTTGTAGAAATTTTACGGATCAGAATGTCGTACAACGTGGGTATTTGAATTACATTAGGGCCGCACCACGTGCTATACAGCTATTAAAAAATATTCGGATAATAAAAGGTATTTTTTGACCTCTCAATAACTGCGGTGACTACAAAATTGCTGTATTCAAAATTTAAGGTGCTAGGTGGATCTATGAACAAAGCTGGCATGACGGCAAAGTGAAAAAAACACCTATCTGAAAAGGTATACGGATAATAAAAGGTATTTTTTTGTTCCTATCAAAACTCTGCAGGTGACTACAATATTGCTGTATTTAATTTAATGTGCAAAGTAGATTCTTATGAACAAAGCGGGCCTGCGCCCCAAAGTGAAAAAAAACACTATTGAAATATATACGGATAATAAAGGTATTTTTATGCCCGTATCAATTACACCTGCGTGTGACTACAAAATTTATGTATTCTAATTTTAGTGCTAGGTGGTTCCATCGAACTCATAAGCTGGCCTGCGCACAAAGTGAAAAAAAACACCTATCGGAAAATTGTACTACTATATAATAAAAGGTATTTTTTGCGCTTATCAATACACCTGCGGTGACTACAAAATTGCTGTATTCAAATTTAAGTGCAAGGTGGCTCTATGAACAAAGCTGGCCTGCGCCAAAGTGAAAAAAAACACCTATCTGAAATGTATACGGATAATAAAAGGTATTTTTTGCACCTATCAGTACACCTGCGGTGACTACAAAATTGCTGTATTCAAATTTAACTTCAAGGTGGATCCATGAACAAAGCTGGACTGCGCCAAAGTGAAAAAAACACCTATCTGAAATGTATACGGATAACAAATGTTGAGTTTTGCACCTATCAAATACACCTGCAGTTACTAGAAAAGATCTGTATCCTAATATAAGTACAGGATGCACAACATACAAGTAATATTTCACCAAAAAACTGGCCAAAAAGTGTTAATAAAAACCCATTGCAATGCAGGGTCTAAACACAGTCTGGGCTGCACAATATCCACTCTCCTTTAAAGAGCCTGTCTGTCTGTGTTCGCTCGTGTTTTTTATTTTCTCTGGATTTCTTCTTCAAAGAAAGATTTATTTCTGACAAAATCATGGCAGATCCAGAAGGTGTACCATAAAAAGGTTTGAAAATTTTGAGACTACAGAAAGGAGGAGAAGATTTGGAGATTATATGGCTATTAATTCTTTCATAAATTCTATAGTTCCATAAGGGTTATTTAAAGGTTGCAGTTTTTTCTTATAACCAGTACTTTACATGAAGTTGTTGCTAACCTTATCTATTCTTCTGTGCCCTTGCATTATTATTGTAGAAACCTAGCTGTTTGCAGAAGTTGTCTCCTCATAAGTATCAACATTCCTACATGTTATTGGCTTCCGAAGGATATATATGAACAGAGGAAGGGCTACATGTATGAAAACTATCTAAGTCTAAAATTCACTTTGTTGCCCATAGCAACCAGTCAGATAGCCCCTTACATTTTTCCAGAGCACTATATGAAATGAAAGGGCCGCTCTGATTGATTGCTATGGGCAACAAAGTGAATTTTAGACATGGACAGTTTTCATACATGTGGCCCAGAGTGTTAAATCTTTAGAAGTAGAAGGTTAGAGATAAAACTGCAAGCTGTGCTAATCTATCATACGCAGTAGAACCAACGACCTTCAGATATCTCAAAATGATTGTCATGCATACTAACCAGAGCTTAACAATAATTAGAGGCGTGTTTTTATTACTTATGAGCTGACTAATAAAAATTATTATTAATGATTATTAATGAGTCGATTGTCATAATAAATGAATAATAATGAAAAGGTGTTGCTTAGATGATGATTATATTGTATTGTCCAATAAAGATATACTATCTGTTTTGCATAATGGTACTGCTGCCACTGAAACTTATAAAATTTCTTGCCAAACTTTGAATAAAGTAAAAGGCTGTACCGACATTTTGGAAATGCCTCTTGTTCTTCCAACGATGTACCAGCACATAGACTCTTGAGTTCATTTAAAATTTGGACACCGCACAAACTAAGCTGGGAGATATTTTGGTCTCCATATCAGAAAGGAAGCCATATATGTGTCTAATCTCTAGTTATAGGTGTGAAAAAGACACTTCTGTAACCCCCAAAAACTACAATGAAAATTAGCGCTCCATATCCTCTTTCTAGAGCACTGAGCAGGGGACCCACAATTATGATTTCTGAAAGTCCCTGAAGTGGAAACAAGAACTTTTATCAATTTTGGGTGTCTACAATTGAAGTGTCAAAAGAGTTTATTCTCCAGAGGTGACAAGGCTTCTTTACCATATTAACCATAAATCTGTGGAACAGCCACTTCAGGAGCTGTTCACAACAGGAATAGATGAGGGTTTTGTAAAAGGTTTAGATTAGTGATGAGCGATTACATTGACTATAATCATCGGGTCTATAGTCGATATCAGAAATTATCAAAACGATTTCGGATAGTCGATAATAGATTATCGCTGATGACCATTAAAGTTTATGGGAGAGGAACAACACCTTCATTCTTACACCCAAACAGGGCTGGAGAAGCTGAAATTAACATCCACAACAGTCAAATGGATACGTGCTACATCTTAGGCAACACAATAAGGCAACAAGAGTCACAGAAAAAATTTGACTAACTATTCACTATCCCTGTCTTGTACCACAGCATGACCCTTAAACCTGCATGACCCACAAATTAAAAAGTGCCAGAAGGCAGTATTATTTGAACCATCATTTTACTTGAACTGGACATTGACTATGCCTGTCCTGGAATGCAGCATGACCCTTAAACCTATCTGACCCCCAGATTAAAAAAGTGCCGGAAAAAGGAGTCTTTTAACCATCATTTTAGTTGAACTGGATATTGACTATACCTGTCCTGGGCCACAGCATGACCCTTAAACCTGTCTGACCCACAGATTAAAAAGTGTCGGAAAAAGGAGTCTTTCATCCACCATTTTAGTTGAACTGGACATTGACTATATCTGTCCTGGGCAACAGCATGAGCCCCAAACCTGTATGACCCACAAATTTAAAAAGTGCCGGAAAAAGGAGTCTTTGAACCACCATTTTAGTTGAACTGGACATTGACTATATCTGTCCTGGGCCACAGTATGTCCCCAAACCTGCATGACCCACAAATTTAAAAAAGTGCCGGAAAAAGGAGTCTTTCAATCACCATTTTAGTTGAACTGAACATTGACTATACCTGTCCTGGGTAACCTACATATGTTCAAGTCTTCCTTTACCTCCTTTGTACAATTCAGAGGAATATTTGTATCAGCTATTTTGTACATGCAAGTTTTTTAGTAGTTTAATTCTAGAAAACACATTTTTAAAATAGGATGGAATCCCACCACGCCTTTGTTTTTCATTTTTTTTCTTATTGTATTAAATGGGTTGTCTCACTACAGGAATTGCTAGCTATTTTAAAGATCTTGCAAAAACAAGTTATTTTGCAATATGTGTCCATTAACAGTGTCCTACCTATTCCTGTTTCTGACAGAACCATCACCCTTGAGCCACTTTTGACACTTGTGAAGAACAAATGT
Source organism: Phyllomedusa bahiana (assembly GCA_025379985.1). Classification (NCBI taxonomy): domain Eukaryota; kingdom Metazoa; phylum Chordata; class Amphibia; order Anura; family Hylidae; genus Phyllomedusa; species Phyllomedusa bahiana. The sequence continues at coordinate 77,921 of JAODAL010002186.1, read as the reverse complement.
CTGTTAGAAACCACATTTTTTAGAATAGGACCGGTAGTATAGCTGCATTTAACAGCAAAATGCCCCCAAAAATTCAAAACATGACTCTTGAGCCACTTTTGACAATTGTGAAGAACAAATGTCTGTTAAAAACCACATTTTTTACAATAGGACCAGTAGTATAGCTGCATTTCACAGCAAAATGCCCCCCAAAATTCAGAACATGACCCTTGAGCCACTTTTGACAATTGTGAAGAACAAATGTCTGTTAGAAACCACATTTTTTAGAATAGGACCTGTAGTATTGCTGCATTTATAAGCAGCATGACCCAAAAAATATAAAAATGACTTCTCAGCGACTGTTAAAAATTGTGAGGGAGAAATGCCACTTAAAAGCCACATTTCTGTTCAAAAGGACCATGTTTATAGCTGTATCTCACAGCAACATGACCTCAAAACCATTGACAATGTGAACAATTCTAAAGATAAAGTGAGTAAATGGAATACGGTGTTGTCATGAAACCTTGGTGTCTTTTACAGTCTCCAAACCGCAAAACCAGCAAAATGATCTTTTGAGAACTGAGATTAAAAATTGCAGTAAGAAATGATCTTTTAAAAAAACATTTTTCAAGAGGACCATTTCTGTTTGAAGAGGAATGTGAAGTAGACCGGCAACTAATCGATGACATCGGCAATTGGGGCCACAACATTATCAGAGATCCATGCCTGATTCCTCTTGATGAAAGTCAAACGATCCACATTATCTGTGGAAAGCCGGATGCGTTTGTCTGTAATGACTCCTCCAGCTGTGCTGAAGGTTCGCTCGGATATGACGCTGGCTGCAGGGCAGGACAACACCTCTATGGCGTGGCGAGTGATCGTATCCATTTTGGATACCCAGAAGTCGATTGGGTCCGGAACAAATCCAAAAACATCAGTGTTGAGAAGCAGATAGTCGTGCACCATGACCTTAAGCCGGTCTCTGTGTATTGTATGTGTACCCTGCATTACATTGTGTGGTGGTAAATAAAGATTGCCAGAGGTCACCCATTAGGCTTCTGCCACATTGCCTGCTGCTGCGGCTTTTGGCACTCTACTGCTGTCCCGTCGCTGACGTTGTTCCACCGTGACAGATGAAGAACGTGAAGCAGACGAAACAGATGTCTCCAGTTGATCAATCAGCAAGGTCTCCATTTTCTGCATTTTACTCTCTATTTGGGTGGGTGGAAGGAAAGTGCTGAGTTTGGTTTTGTACCCGGGATCCAGGAGGGTGGCCACCCAGTAACTGTTGTTCATTTTGATGGCCTTAATGCGAGGATCATGATGGAGGAAATCGAGCATCCAAGCACTCAGGTGAGAGATGGAGCCTTGATTTTCCAAGCCTCTGGGTTGAGGGGCACTGGCAAACTGATCTTCCTCATCTTCCTCCTCCACCTCAAATTCGCGCCAACCTCTTTCCAAGGCAGGGACGTCGGTAACGTCGGTGTCCAGGAATACCTCCTCCTCCTCCTCCGCTTCCTCCAGCACAGCTTCAACACAGCCCTGACTTGCCTCAGATGATGCACCCTGAGAGCTGATGCGCCGCCTTGCACTAGCCCTGGACCCTGAACCACTGCCTAATGAAGACTGATAAAATTGTGAAACTGTCGGGCCTTGTGGATTCGATGGAGAGAAAGGCTCCGTGTCTGCATCTGTGTCCGTCTCCTCCTCCGTCGCTGGCGGGACCTGATGTTTCAGAGTGTCCAACGATCGTTCCAGAACTAAGATCACCACAATGCTCATGCTGACAAGGGCATTGTCCACACTGACCATTTTGGTGGCTTCTTCAAAACTGGCAAGGATGGTGCAGAGCTCTTTCACCTGCCTCCACTCTCGGTGGCTCAACACCCCGAGGTCCGCACCGCTGCTTGTCAGGCCATGTGTCACTTCGTACTGCGTAATGGCATTGCGCTACTTCCACAATCGCTGGAGCATGTGGAGGGTGGAATTCCAGTGTGTTGCCACGTCAACAATGAGACGGTTGACGGGGAGGCCAAGCTGACGTTGCAACGCAGCCAGGCGGGACGAAGCAGGGTGTGAATGGCGGAGTGTGATCTCAGACCTTGAGCCTTCCTCAGCAGGCAGTCCAGACCCAGGTAGTGCTTTAGAAATTTCTGGACGACAAGGTTCATGACATGTGCCAGGCAAGGGATGTGCTCCAGCCTACCGATCTTAAGGGCGGCCAGCAGATTTCGACCGTTATCGCACACCACCTTGCCTGGCACAAGGTTCTTGGCACCCAGCCAGCGCTCGGTCTCGTTGCGGAGAGCCGTCCACAGCTCCTGACCTGTGTGTGGACGGTCTCCAAGACAGATTAATTTCAACACGGCCTGGTTTCTCTGGGCACATGATGCCACCAGAGGACCTTGGGGGAAAGAACCCTGCACCATCCCTGCGGTTTTGAAGAGCGTGCGCCAAGCCTGAGAGCCACCGTCACCACCAGAGACATCCACCCAGCTCACCCAGTGAGCTGTCACAGAGATATAGCGGCCTTGGCCGTGCTTACTAGTCCATGTGTCGGTGGTCAGATGGACTTTGCCGGACACAGATGCAGACAACACGCTTGAAATTTTAGATAACACGTGCCTGGCCAGGGCAGGGACGCCTTTTCTGGCAAAGAAATGCCTGCTCGGCATCTGGTATTGGGGGCAGGCAAGGGCCATGACGTGGCGGAACCCATCTGTGTCCACCAGACGGAAAGGCAACATTTCCAAGGCCAAAAGCCTGGCAATGCCGACATTCAGGCTTTTGGCTTTGGGATGGTTTGGGTTAAAGTGTTTCTTCTGCTCCCAAACCTGGAAGACAGAAGGCTGGCTGCTAGACTGGCCGCTGTACGGCGTGCAGGTCGTCAAACTGGTGGAAGGAGAATGGGTAGGATGGGTCTCTGGTGGTGCTGGTGGTACTCGTGCGACGGTGGAGGCTGAAGCGGCGGCTGATCCCTGATCATTACTCTGAGAGACATGGGCAGCTGAGGAACGCTTGGTGGTGGCGGAGGAGGAGGTGCCTTTTTTGGCCAAGTGTTGCCTCCATTTTAACTCATGCATTCGCTGCATGTGACGAGACAGGTTGGTGGTGGTTAAATACCTAAGATTCTTGCCTCTACTGAAGCATTTACGGCAAAGGCGACATATGACATCGCTGGGTGAATCAGAGGCTTGCTCGAAAAAGGCCCAGGCTTGAGAGGTCCTGGACCTTTTCGACGGCGATAAGCGAGGAGTGGTGTTTCCGCTGATCATGGCTGGCGGAATCATCTCAGCGGACTTCTGCGACCGCCCTCTCCCTTTTTGAGGCAGGACCCGTACTGACACTACCCCATCGCCTTCCTCCTCGTCAAGTGATGAAGCGCTCGCAAGCAAATTCTGCTGAAAAGACCACACTGGATCTGCAATGTCATCATCATCATCATCAACACAGGTGACTTGGTCGTCCTGACATTCTGCATCCAGGAGCTGGGGGATGCATGCAAAAGGCACTGCAAGGCGTTGCCGACCGCCCGGGATTTTTGCCGATTGACCGGCTTCCTTCTCCTCCTCTGATGGCATCAGTAACTGGGTGTCAGAGCAGACAAAATCATCCTCTTTGACCTCTTGATCTTTTAACATGCCTTCTGACCCCAACCGCATTTTGTCATCAAAGAGGTCTTCAGAAAATGGATTATCCACAGTGGTGGGTACATGAGTTGACATTTGGGCTGCCTTCACTTCATGTTGGACGGACGCTGATGATGCTGATGACGACATTTGTGGCCATGACTGGGAGGATAAGGAGGTAAGACTGCTGGATGCAGGTTGCATTAACCACTGAAGAACAGATTGGCGACGCTGTTCGTTACTGAGATTCACAGGGCCCTGACCCAGCGATGACAGGCCTGACAGTCCTGCAACCGACGATCCGCTGGCATGCGTGTTGTCGCCAGCACTGGAAGGAGCACCTTCTCTCGTACCTCTACCTCCTACACCCCTCTTTGCTCGCTTACCACCTGCATTTCGCTCCATGTTCAGTAAGATAAAAATTTGAGAAGGTATGGAAGAGTTTTTGAAAGTCTCTTATTAAAAGACGGCAAATCACAGCTATTCTTAAATCCCTCTAATTTCCTACAGCCAACTAGGATTAGAAACTGAATTGTTTCTAGCGAATACCTTTGAAATGCGGTCTGATGGAAGAACCGTAAGACAAAATCAACAGTGTTCTTCCTTCAGTCCCAGGGATTTACAACTGCCCAGTAGGACTAGGAATTGATATTTTTTAAAAACAAAATAAACATACAACTGCCGGGCCCCACTGAGATTCAAGAGTGCAATAAAACTATTCAGAAGTTTCAAAGGAAAGGGGAAAATTTGCGTTTTTTGCAGCAAAAACAATGAGAAAAAAGTTGCTAGAAAATTTTTCAAAACAGAATTGTCGTAAAAATTGGCTATTTGGGAAAAAAAAAGGCCGCAAACCCCTGCAATACACCTTTTTTTTTTTTAAAAAAATTTTACATAAAAAAACGTTTGGGTTTTTGCACCTATAAAAAAAAACCTGGGGGGGTGACTTAAAAAAATTCTGTATCCTATTGTAAAATAAAAAAAAGGGTTTATTTTAACAAAGCTGGGATGCGCCAAAAGTGAAAAACACGAATTAAATTGGTACGGATATAAACGGGGTTTTTTTTGCACCTTAAATACCCCGCGGTGACTTAAAAATTTCTTACCCTATTGTGAGACAAAGTGGTCTTTGAACACGGGGCTCGCCAAAGTAAAAAAGGGAATTAAATTGGGTACTTTTTAATAAAGGGTTTTTTTTTACTTATAAAAATTACCCTGCAATTACTAGCAAATTTCTGTATGGGAAAATCCGAAAGATGGGTCTTTTTAACAAAACTGGGGGGGGGTCGCCCCGTGAACTAAACCAATTAAATTTGTACGGATAAAAAACCTTGGTTTTTTTGCCCTATAAATACACCCGTACTAGAAAAATTTTGTATCCTATTGTAAGGAAAAAAAAGGATCTTTGAACAAAGCGGCGCACCAAATGAAAAATACTAAAATTTAAATTGTGTTGGGTAAAAAAAACCGGTTTTTGCACCCATAAATACACCCGCAGGACTAAAAAGTTCGATTCTATTTAAAAACAAATGGGTCTTTGAAAAAAATGGCGCGCCAAAGGGGGAAAAAAAAAAAAATTTAAATCTTAAGATAAAAAGGGGGGAGTAAAACCCAAAAAGTAAAGGGGCACAAAATACAAGCAAATATTTCACCAAAAACGGGCCAAAAACTGTTAATAAAAACCCTTTTCAATGCAGGGTCAAAAGATCCAGGCGCAAAATTTACCTCTCTTTCAAAAGCCGCCTGCCTCCCCACCTGTCTGCTGTGTTCGCCCCCCCCCCTCCAATGCTGTACAGCGCTGATGCTCCTTTAAAATCTCAGCCTAAGTAACAAAAACGCAAAACCCCTAATTACCCAAGTTTTAATTTTCACAGCTAAAAGCATAGTTTTTCTGTTTGAACAAAGAGAACATTTCGCTATCTGTTTTGAGAGAGACCAACCACTCCGCTCTTTGTAACAGGACACACTGATATGAACAGAAAGGGCTGTTCATGTAAAACGGGTCCTAGATTTTTCCAGCCAATCACAACCTACCATCCCAGTCATAAAAGTCGCAACCCCCGCTCCCCCTCTTTTTTTCTAACTGATTTTTGGCCGCCAAAATGACAGGAAACGGAAAAAAAGGGGCGTATTAATAGATTTTGGGGCGTTTAACCTAAATTATCGCGTCTCAAAAAATCCTCAAAAACCCCCTAAAAGCCGTGACGATTTCAACTTTGTCGATAATAATCGCTCAACACTAGTTTAGATACTTTCTTGCAAAAAAATAATATTAACACTTATGTAGACATATAGGTGAAAGAGGTACATGAAAATAAGGGCCACATGTATGAAAACTGTCTAAGTCTAAGACTTTTTTTGTTGCCTACAGCAACCAATCAGAGTGCCCCTTGCATTTTTTCAGAGCACTATATGAAATGAAATGGAAGCTCTGATTGGTAGCTATGGGCAACAAAGACAGTCTTAGACCTAGACAGTTTTCATAGAGGTTCCTCTAAGTGTGTGTATTGCTTTTCACAGAGGTACGATACATTAGAATTCAAATTACCTATGGTTTTTGTAACGTAAAATGATTGTTTCTTTTTATTGCATACAGCAAATTCTCATTTCATAGACAAATAACTTATTTATGTATCTAGCATGTGGATTTCTTCATTTGCCAGTGACATAAAGGACTGTGTTAAATGTAACTGTCCTGCTGTAGTAAATTCCCCTAGACAAATGCCAATGCAAAATAAGTGATACTGACAACAGTGGGTTTTATATTTCAATTATGCAAGGTAATATATAGACATGTCATTTATTACTTATTTTATCAGAGTATGAAGTATTCACTGTCAGAAGGCCCCTGCCAAGATATAAGCACACAGATAATGGGCTGTCTAGTTTTCCACAGATAAACAGAAACTTGATCTGTGGTGATCCATAGAATCAATCATCATGCTACATTAAGAACCCACTAATTCATTGTGAAGTAGAAAGACAGCTGAATTTAGTGAATCTTAACAAAAAAACAATGCAAATGACAAGCAATGTGAATGCAAACAGGAAGGTGTTTGTTTACACTTAGGATGCTGTTTATGCATTAGACACAACCATTATAGTGCCATTACTCATAATTTACAGATGACATTTTGAATCATACCAGCTGCAAATGTTGCTAAACACAATACTGAGGACTAGTCACAGAGTTTTTATGATGGTATTGATGGTGACAATGACACTCTGATTTTGCCTGTTTTTATTTGGTGTCACTATGCCTTTCAACAACTTATATTTTCTAATTATTGCAATACATGTTATGTAGAGACAAGGTAACAAAGAATTGTTTCTTAAAGGAGTTGTCTCCCTACAGAGTTTCATAGGATGCATGAATGAAATGCTCTGTCACTTCCTGGTTCAGACTGACTAATTTGCATACAGCTCCATGTTATATTCAACTCTCTGTTTTCAGTTGCTAATTAGCTCAGAAGCTTCTGAAACTGCTTGCAGAAGGTTTTATCTGATACCTCAAACAAAAGCCCTAATTACAGTTCTGTTTACTTTACATAAATCAAGCTTTTACTGCCCAGCAGCACAGAGGCTGCTGTGACCTGTGTGATGACCTCACTCACTGCTATCACATAGAACAAACAGCAGGGGGGAGAGATATACACAGGTCGGTTACTGAGGGAACTGAAACAGCCAGGGAGGTCATAAATTCACTTGTATCTCCTTAATAAAAACAGATGAACAAAGCAATATATTTGGAAAATGTCTTTATTTTGTGTTCCCTACAATTTGAAAGCTATTCTTTGTAGAGAGACAACCCCTTTAAGTGAATATGTGGACATTTAGTCCTGCTCCTGGTGACCACTTCTTGCAATGTTTCAGATACAATTATTGCCATGCCATTAATGCAGAATGTGACTATTCTGGGGACCATATCCTGGGGCAAATCCTGCAGTAAGTTCCACACACCTTTGTTGGTGAATGTTTAAAGTCAGGAATATCTTATAGTTCGTCCCCCTATTCTTGGGGCTGTGACTTAGGGATTATCCTACAACAAAGTTCACATCCCCTTGCCAAGGTTAATGGTAAACCAGGGATCTCAAAGACTCTGCACTCAGAGAATACATAGCTAGCTTAAAAATAATTGAAGTTGCAAGGATCCACACTCTAGTCACATAAAGTGTTATAAAACGCACAAAAAAAGGAACTGTAGCCCCCAGATTACAACATCTGATGTCAATAGTTGGCCAAAAAGGCAAAATTATCTGTAGAACTCAAAAAAAAGTTAGGATTATTGCATTAAAAGTAGAAACTTTACTGAATGATATAGACATACAATGTAGTAAGTAACAGTGTTTACTGCAAAAAATATGATCTAGAACGTTAACCAACGGGGTCCTCATAAATAATTTTCTGGTGCAATTTTCCCAATGAGGAAATGGGACAGATCTAGGATACATATACAGTTCAGGAGTACCTTACAGCTTATGTTGTATCTTTAGAGCAAATCCATCAGTAAATTCCTTTGGATTATAAATGCTTGAGGATCGGCTGTTGATATGTAGATCCTCCTTTTTGTTCATGGGCATTCAGTGACTCCTATAGTGCTGTTCATTCTCATACTGAAGGTGTAGTCTTTTCACCTCCCTTGGGGCTACATGTATGAAATCTGTCTAGGTCTAAAACTCACTTTGTTACCCATAGCAACCAATCTGAGCGAATCTCTCATTTTTCAAGAGCACTATATGAAATGAAAGGGGAGCTCTGATTGGTTTCTATGGGCAACAAAGTCAGTTTTAGACCTAGACAGTTTTCATACATGAGGCCATTGGTTCGCAGCCTCTCCACTGCTGGGGCAGTGAACACTTAACAAAGGTTTATAGTAGGACTGAAACGTTGTATGCTCTGTACTGATTACTGCCTTCCAAAACAAGTTCCTGCATTGCATTTCCATAGAGCCTGAACAGTATGTATGTCCTAGACCTGTCTCATTTCCTCAAGGGGAAAATTGCACCAGAAAACTATATACGAAGACACTGATGGTTAACCTCCTATATTACGTCTTTTTAATATACACTGCTACTTACCACTTTGCTTATATAACTATATGATTCAATAAAGTTTCTATTGCTATGCAATAATACTAATTGCTTCTTTTGGTTTTGAACCTTTTTCCACCAAGCACCTATTTCGTATAAACAGTGTGAAATTTTATCACATCTTCTTAGTAGTGATATCATTGAAGAGAGAAAATCCCCATAGTACATTTTTTAAAGAGCCTCCCAGCTTTTGTCATGCAGGGTGGAAGGACATGTTTTGTAACTACTTATTCTATCACACTATTCAACACCAGTTCCAAAGGGGAAGAAACTAACCAGGTATTGATTGACTCTATCTAAAGTTCCCATAGCAGCTGCATAGTCTGCCTTAATGGTATATGCACCATTGACTGGGTGAATTGACAAAAACGGTTTAGGACTAAGGAATCTAAGGTAACACTATACTCAAGAACTCTTGAAAAAAATAATACCGGATAAAATGTAATCAATGTCTGTTCATCATATCCTCCTACGTAAACTACTATGTTACATGTGAAGGCATATTCCAAGCAGAACAAATAGAAGCTGAAACAAACAGTGCCACCAAAACTTACAAATCTAATTTTGCTTCTTTATTTTCATCTTTTGAGCCAATTTTATTTTTCATTGTTAGTTCATGTTAGTAAGATGTGACCTACAAAACTATGTAAATAATCTGCATGAATAGATTATTTCCACAGTGAATATATTATTTTTTCTAGTATTGTATACTTGGTTATGCTCCAACCTCATTTGCCAAAGCGCAGTAGCTAACATTCTTTATTTCACCCTTTCTGCACAACATTCACTGTGGTCTCTTTTTATCTACTCTTGTGTTAACCAATTTTACTGAAAATGAGTGAAGTGAATTTTTCAGTCGTAAACTAAGAAAATAAATTGGATTTGTGTTTATCTTGCAACATGTATAAGATTGTCTAGGGTTCAAAATGGGCAAAAAACAAGCCGACTCTTCCACAGAATAAGAAAAGATCTTCCAGCATGTAAAAGCTCCTGTTTTGAAATTACACTAATTTATACTTATTGGTGACAACTTGCCTACTTTAAAAATGTGGGGATCTCCTCTTTAATGGACAATTCCTCTTTAACTATTTATTTGTTGACAATATACAGACACAATGTCTCATATAGTGCTACTTCTTGCACAGTATGATATAAATATTCAAATGTTTATGGTGAATAAATACAAAAATCAACATTGCTTTCTCATGGTTATATAAAATGGTTAAATAATCACTTTTTAACAATGTTGCTTTAACCCATTAAGGACCCAGCCAGTTTTGGCCTTCCTGACCCAGCCCTATTTTTGAAATCTGACATGAGTCACTTAATGTGAGAATAACTTTTTACACTTTACCTATCCATGTGATTCAGAGATTGTTTTCTCGTGACACATTTGTGTTTTTAAGTTAGAAAAGAAAATTTATCCATACAAGCTTGTTTTTTTTTGTGAAAAATATAAAAAATTTTCTTTGGAAAAATTTTGAAAAATCTGTGTTTTTTGAAAGTTTAAAAAATTTTCTGCGTACAAGACAGATAATTATTCACCACAAAATAGTTTATAACCAGCATCTACCATATGTCCACTATAGGTTGGCATCATTTTTTAAATGTCCTTTTTTTATATATCATTAGAGGGCTTAGAAATTTAGTAGTAATTTCTCATATTTTAAAGGGAAAATTAGCCTTTATAAATTTTTTTTAGGGACCAGTCCATTCCCTGAATGTGGCTTTGGGGGCCTGTATTTAGATACCCCCATAAAATGAACCCCATCTAAGAAACTACACCCCTTAAAGGTTTACAACAGGGGTTTAGGAAGTTTGTTAACCTCTTAGGTATTTCACAGAAATTAAAGCAAAGTGGAGGTAAAATTTTTCAAAATTTCACTATTTTCAGATTTTCAATATTTATCCATTATTCACTGGAATAGGGTTTAATTTGACTCGGTAAATGCAATGAAAATATCATTTCCCCCAGGTCGGGCCGTTTTTAGAAATATCCCATATGTGGCCCTATGCTTTAAATTTGGCTCAACCATAAGCCCCAGAATAGGAGGAGCACCTACTGGACTCTGGGGTCTCATTTTCAATGCAATTTTATTTAGGCGCCATTTCAGGTTTGAGGTGCTAAAACTTAATAAACACCCCTAAAAAGACCCCATATTGGAAACTACACCCCTTAAGGTATATATACAGGTGTTTAGTGAGTATATCGACGCCACAGGTGATTCACAATTTTTTTTTTAACATTATGCTGTGAAAATTTTAATTGTTTATTTTCCAAGATCCAACCCCCCTCAGGGATCTCATTTAGGGGGGTATTGGGCATTTTGGGTGCACTGGTGTTCCATCGTTTTTTTTTAGCATTGGGCCATGAAAATGGGGGGTGGGGCACGCAGTTCCACCATTGTTTTTTTTGGGTTTAATTTTACAGTGTTTCGCCGGTGCAGTGTAAATGATGTGATAACTTTACTATGGGGGTCAGTACAATTGCAATGGTATAAATTTTATATAGTTTTTTATGTTTTATTTCTTTTACACAATAGAAATAGGTCCCATAAAAAATTTCGTTTTTTTAAAGTTGTCCATTTTGACAGTCATAACTTTTATTTTTCGTGTGCAGACTGTGTAGGCCTTGTTTTTTGCGGGGGGGAATTGATGCTTTTATTTGGGACCATTAAGGGGTGCATACAACACTTTGTTCACATTTTATTAAGGTTTTTGTGAGCGTTTTTGAAAAAATACAGCAATCCCCGGTAGTGTTTTTATTTTTATTTTTTATAAACGTCACTTTGCGTTAGATATGACATGCAAGCTTTACTCAGCAGGTCGGGTAAAGGTTAACAGCAATACCCAATTTGTATACTTTTTTATTTTTTACTGCTTTTTATACAATAAAAACACTTTTATTCAAACAGGAAAACACATTTTTGCATCGCCATATCTGAGAGCCAAACTTTTTTTTTTTTCTATGTATGGGGATCTGTATACAGGCTTGTTTTTTGTGGGATGAGTTTGAAGTTTTTATTGGTATCATTTTTGGGGGGACAAGACTTTTGATCATATTAAATTTCCCTTTTTTGGAAGGCAGAGTGAAGAAATACTGCAATCCTAAATAAGTTATTTTAATTTTATTTTTAACAGCGCTCACCTGTGCATATCCCATAATAAGTTAGCTTTACTCAGTGGGGGATACGATTAAAGGCGATACCCAATTTATATAGTTTTTATTTTGTTTGAAGCACTTTAAAAAAAAGAAAAGTGTTTTTAGTGTGTAAAAGAATATTTATGCATCGCTGTCTTCTGAGAGCCATACGTTTTTTTATTTTTCCGTATACAGAGCTGTGTTAGGACTTTTTTTTTGTGGGATGAACTGAAGGTTTAATTGGTACAATGTTGGAGTTTATAGGGGTTTTTGATCACTTTTATTCCATTTTATGTGCTGTGGGATGAACAAAAATCTTAATTCTGTGATTGTTTTTTTTTTTTTTTTACGGCGTTCACCGTACGGGTAAATTAACATGACAGATTTATAGGGCAGGTCGTTTGCACGCGGCGATAAACCCAAAAATGGGTACTTATTTATTTTTGAACTTTTGGGGCAATTGGTTTTTTGTAAAGGGGAAAAGGGCGGTGTACTTTTTTTTATTTTATTTTTCGTGTTTTTGTTTTACATGTTTTTCACTTTTTTTACTTTTTTTTTACTTTTTCACATTTTTTTTTTTTACTTTTCCCCATAGGGGATTTGAATGAGAGATCTTTAGATCTCTCATTCAATAGGAATCAATGCACATCTTGTTGCTGTGCAGTGGTTCCTATGACAACTGTCAGTCACGAGCCGGGCCATGCCCACAGGCACGGCCGGGCATTGTGAACATCAAAAACAACCCGGGAAGGCATTCTATGCCCTCCGGGCTGTCTGGCAGAAGGCAGGAGCTGCACGGATCGAGCGATCCGTGCAGCTGCTGTCGCCGACAAGACGCAGGAGGAGCAAACTCCTCCTGCTCTTCCTTTGTTATTGCGACCCGATGGTCGCAATAATTAAGGGGTTTTAAAATGCCCCCCCCCGGAGTGATCCGGGTCGGGGCCACACTCGGGATGTCAGCTGTAATATACAGCTGACACTCCGCGACGATCGGGCGAACTCTGCTTTAGAGTTCGCGCGATCCTCAGGACGTATGCATACGTCCAGGTGCGTGAACCCCCAAACCACCTGGACGTATGCATACGTCCAAGGTCGTGAAGGGCTTAATGAGTTGTGTGGCGAAAAGGAAAAGAAAAATTCCAGACACCAGCATTTCCTGTTTGAAAGTTGTTTCACTGTGCTCTGTAAAACTACAAGTCCCAAGATCCTTGGGTGTGCTTTGCTTATCTTCCCAACTCCAGTCTATCTCCGTGCATGCCCCCTGTTTATTCCTAGTCACTGCAAGAAAAAACCCTATCTAAAATATATCTTTTATTATATTTAGCCTTTAAAAAAGAGAAGAAAAGATTCTTAGCTAAGACATATACTCACAAAGTAGGTAAGACCATATAGATATCAATGCTTAGAGGAGGTGTGCAAACATCCCACCATACTGTCTAGGGGAATTTTTAGCAAAAAGAGGGATTGAGTATCTAGTATTTCAAATCACCAAGGACTAGCCCTATATTGCACCCTTTAATTTCCCTCAAAAAAGCGGAGTAATCGCCCAGACAAGGATGGCCCCACCTATCGGTTGCTCACTCAAAGCATCCCTAGACTCCTCCCAATTCACTTGAAAAATACCACACAAAGTTAATGTACCTAAATACAATATAACCTAAAAACTTGTATGACCACAATTTACAGAAAACAATATGTATGATACGAACTGGTTGCCGGTAAAGGTGCAAAAACCGACTCTTTTCTCCCTCACCAACTCGGTGGGGGTTCATCAAGGGATATATATCAAAAGTAGATCCAAAGTTGTGGGTATGCCAGATGGTTCCACGGATACTGAAACTTGCCTCCTTGCAGCCTGGCAAACAAGATACACTGCCCCCACCTTGCTCATCCCACTCCCTATATATGCCACAAGTCACTCCCCTAGCCTAATTACATTTAGAGACGTGCCTGTTCATTTCCACCATTTAATGCATCTCCCCGCTGGGTTGGCGTTCAGACTATTACACTGCACATGCGACCAGTCTTGTAATCATGACAACGCTACACACAATGATCTATCCACGCATGTCAACTATCTCTCACGTGAGTAAGAGAATCACCTACATGCGCACTGCAGCGCAACACTCCGTCAGTGCCCGCAATGCCCAGACTAAACTCGCACATGTGTTGCCATGCCGGCAGAGCTGTCAACTCCAACACTCAGTACAGATACAGAGAATCTGCAATTCCTAGATATTTGGCGACAGTACATAATTGGAAAAGAACTCTACCAAAGAGGTAGTCAGATATTGTCCTCAGTTGCCTTCAATAAATCACAAACAGTGCTGGGCCACAATCTCGTTCCAAGTGACCCCATAATACACGCCATAACCCAACCTAAAAAGAACAAATAATACGTGAGCAAACATATATGACAGCCCCAAGACTGGCATTGTATACATAAAAAAAACGAGACCATTCCAGTATATAGCATACATAAGGGGCAAGGTATGGCAAGTATAGGCAGACATTAATAAACTCAATAACCAAAATAAGACCAAAACAATATTATACACTATAATCTGAAGGCTCAAGAAATATTCCCGTTCCAATGACCCCATTATGTAGAATCACATAAAGAGCGTAACCATTAGCCAAAATATATATATTGTAGGGATTTAGTCCCAAAGGCAGCCTTAATAGATGAAACCCGCAGCAAAGTTGGTGCAACTTAAACGGATGCTTTATTTTCCTGCCACCCGTTGAACACAAAATATAAACAAACTTAACATACGGCTTACTTCAGCCGTCACAGGATTGTCCATGGAGCCTCTAGCCAAGCCACTGGGTTTAGGATGCACATTCAGTCCTGGTGGCCACACAGGGCTCTCACTTTTCCTGCTATTGGTAAGGAAAGGCACGACTTCTGAAGAGTCTCCTGTTTGCCTCAGGACTTCCAAACACAGCTCCTGCCCACAGGAAACATGCAGTGAGTCTGGAACCAAACCCCCAGCTCACCTGACTTACCAGGCTTACATAGATAATAAAACCTGGCCTGGACCTAGGAAAATGGGAGCAGCCATCCCACCCGGCTCTTTGGCCACTCCGGTAAAGCCCGGCCCGGAGTAACTGCTATCTGCAGTTATACTAATACTACCAAGGATGTCAGCCGCCTAATGCGTCTGACACATACTATACTGGGCTTTACCTCACCGATATCAGGCATAACGGTGACACATATCTTGCATTAATGACTGTGCCTTGCGCCCTCTTGCATACACCCTCCCCCCCTCTACCCAAAGCCGGCGTTCTGGGCGCCTGCAGCCATCATGCAGGGCACCCTAGACAAAGCATCTTCATTTTCCTGCAGTTTTCCTGGCCTATGCTCTACAGAGAAGTTAAAATCCTGTAGAGCCAGGAACCAGCGGGTGACCCTAGCATTTTTCCCCTTCTTTTCTCTTAGCCATCTAAGAGGGGCATGATCTGAAACCAGCCTAAACCTGCGCCCTAGCAAGTAAGGGAATCCAGGGCCCACTTGATGGCCAGACATTCTTTTTCAATAATAGAATAGTTCTGCTCGGCTGGGGACAGCTTCCTACTCAAATAACAGACAGGATGTTCCTCTCCATTCATGACTTGGGACATCACGGCACCTAGACCCACATTCGATGCGTCTGTCTGGACGACAAACTCATAGTTTCATAGTTTGTAAGTCTAAAAAAAAGACCAGTCGTCCATCTAGTTCAGCCTGTTCTGCTAAGGTGTTGATCCAGAGGAAGGCAAAAAACCCCAATGAGGTAGAAGCCAATTGTCCTCATTTTAGGGAAAAAATTCCTTCCTGACTCCAATCTGGCAATCAGAAAAATCCCTGGATCAATAACCCCTCTCTAGAATCCTGGTCACTATAACTTGTTATATTATTACGCTCCAGAAATGCATCCAAACCCTTTTTTGAACTCGGTTATTGAATTCACCATGACCAGTCCCTCTGGCAGAGAATTCCATAGTCTCACTGCTCTTACAGTAAAGAATCCCTTTCTATGTTTATGTAGAAACTTTCGTTCCTCAATACGTAAAGGATGCCCCCTTGTTCTAGATACAGCCCTGTGTATAAATAAATCTTGGGAGAGATCTCTATATTGACCTTTGATGTATTTAAACATATTTATTATGTCCCCCCGAAGCCTTCTTTTCTCTAAACTAAATAACCCTAATCTTGCCAATCTTTCTGTGTACTGTAGTCCACCCAGTCCCTTTATTATTTTTGTTGCCCGCCTTTGTACCTGTTCAAGCTCTACAATGTCTTTCCTGTGCACTGGTGCCCAAAACTGTACACAATATTCCATGTGTGGTCTAACCAGTGACTTGTATAATGGGAGAATAATGTTCTCATCATGTGCATCTATGCCCCTTTTAATGCACCCCATGATCCTATTTGCTTTGGCTGCTGCTGCCTGACACTGGCTGCTACAATTAAGTTTACTGTCCACCAGGATTCCCAAGTCCTTCTCCATGTCTTTTTTTACCCAGTGTTTTTCCATTTAACATGTAATCATGTAATGGATTTCTCTTCCCCATGTGCATAACCTTGCATTTATCACTGTTAAACCTCATCTGCCATTTCCCTGCCCAGGCCTCCAACTTATCCAGATCCCTTTGTAATAACATATTATCCTCTATTGTGTTGATTACTTTACAGAGCTTAGTATCGTCTGCAAAGATCGATATTCTACTGTGTATTCCCTGTGTAAGATCATTAATGAAAATGTTAAAGAGGATAGGGCCCAATACTGACCCTTGTGGTACCCCACTAGTAACAGCAATCCAGTCTGAGTATGTACCGTTAATTACTACCCTTTGTTTTCTATCAGTGAGCCAGTTACTTACCCACTTGCACACATTTTCCCCCAGTCCAAGCATTCTCATTTTATTTACCAACCTTTTATGTGGCACCGTATCAAATGCTTTAGAAAAATCTAGATATATGACATCCAGTGCCTCACCCCGATCCAGTCTAGCACTGACTTCCTCATAGAAGCTGATGAGATTAGTCTGACAGGACCGATCCTTCATAAACCCATGCTGGAACGGCGTTATACATTTATTTTCAGTGAGATACTCCAGGATAGCATCTCTGAGAAAACCTTCAAACATTTTACCTACAACAGAGGTTAAGCTTACTGGCCTATAGTTGTCTGGATCACTTTTTGACCCCTTTTTGAATATTGGCACCACATTTGCTATGCGCCAATCCTTTGGTACATACCCCTTTATTCTACAGTCCATGATTATTAAGAATAGGGGCAAATCTATGACATCACTTAACTCTCTTAGGACACGTGGGTGTATGCCATCTGGACCTGGGGATTTGTCTATTTTAATCTTCCTAAGACGGAGCTGCACTTCTTCCTGGGTTAGACAAGAAACTTTTAAGTTGGAGTTTACCACATCTCTCTGTTCAACAGGAAGGTCATCCTCCTCGGTAAATACAGTGGAGAAAAAAGTGTTTAATACGTTTGCTTTTTTCTCATCGCCCTCTACTGTCTCTCCCTCAGTATTTTTCAAAGGGCCAACATTTTCCGTTTTAATCTTTTTACTATTTATATAGTTAAAAATATTTTGGGGTTAGTTTTACTTTCTATAGCAAACTCTCTGGAGAAGTCTGGGACAACTAACACAGGCTGCTTACAGAGGGCAGTCTTAAGCTTCTGGAAAGCCTCTTCAGCCTCTGGTGACCACTTCACCATGGCTGTCTTTGCACCTTTTGTCAGGTTTGTCAGGGGCACTGCTATCTCCGCGAATTTGGGAATAAACCTCCTGTAATACCCAACAATTCCCAGGAATGCCCTGACCTGTTTTTTATTTAGTGGGCGGGGCCAGTTTTGAATCGCCTCTACTTTATTAAGCTGGGGTTTTATTTCCCCTCGTCCTACAATGTAACCCAAGTATCAGGCTTCTTCCATCCCCATGGCACACTTACTTGGATTGATGGTGAAACCAGCCTTTCTTTGACCCAGAGGTTTGGGCTTTCCTGGTGACTCCCCCAATCTGGTAAAGATCACGATATCGCCTAGAAGCGGCGGCAACTTATTTTCTGTGTGGAAAAAACCCCAATCCTCGCCCTCTGGAAAGTGGGGGGGCCCCTTGCAAACCGAACGGCCCACATTTTTGGAAAACATCCCTAGGTGTGGAAAAAAAGGTCTTCTCCACCCCCTTAGACAGGGGGATTGCCATTAGCCTTTGGTGAGATCAAGGGTATGATGAAACGAGTGGCCCAACCCTTCAATAAAGCTTGTCCACCCGGGGCGGGGGGTAAGCACCCCTTTTTAGACACTTCGTTAGTTTGGAAAAGTCATTGCAAAAACGCCATCCCTTTGGGTTTTTTGGGCCCAACATTAGGATGGACCCCCCACTTTTGACCCTCAATAACCCCAGCTTCATTTCCTGGACTTCCCTTTGCAATGACCCCCAGGGCGGGCTCAGGAACCCTGTAGGGTTTTTGGTTCCCCCTCATGCGGATCCGTAAGTATCTCGTTTTTCTTTCCCTTGTGAGCCCTGGGTCTTAAACTTCCCTTTTTTGTTGAACGTCCCCTACACTGCTTTTTTTTGGGCAGGGATAGGGTGTCTGCAATTTTCACCTCCTCAATAGTGGAGTCTGATTTGATCATCAGGCAAGAAGCTCCTGGGGGGTCCCTATCCTTCCAGGGTTTTAACAGATTTATGTGGTAGATCATATAGGGTTTTCTCCTTCCTGGCTGGTGTACCCGGTCGTTAACCTCGCCTACACTCTCTACTACTTCATATGGCCATTTAGCGAGAAATTTACTCTCCACTGTGGGTACTAGTACTAGAACCTGGTCTCCTGGGCTGAATTGCCTAAGCCGGGCCGACCTGTTGTACACCCTGGATCGCGCCTCCTGAGCCTGTACAAGGTGGTCCTTCACGATGGGCATCACCTGGGCTATCCTTTCTTGAATTTGTGCAACATGCTCTATTACACTTTTAAAAGGAGTAACCTCACTTTCCCAGGTCTCTTTTGCAATATCCAACAACCCCCGAGGATGTCTACAATAATTCAAATGGAGAAAACCCTGTAGAGGCTTGGGGTACTTCTCGGATAGAAAACAGCAAATATGGCAGCAAACAGTCCCAATCCCGGCCATCCTTTTCTACTACTTTTTTTAGCATGGCCTTTAGCGTCTTGTTAAAGCGCTCCACAAGGCCATCCATTTGGGGGTGATAGACTGACGTGCGTAATTTGGAGATCTTTAATGCCTTACAGAGCTCTTGCATTACCCTTGACATGAACAGGGTTCCCTGGTCTGTGAGAATCTCCTTAGGTAACCCAGTTCTTGAAAAAATATGAACCAGCTCCCGGGCTATTACTTTAGAGGAGGTATTTCTGAGGGGCACTGCCTCAGGGTACCGGGTGGCATAGTCCACTATGATTAGGATATATTGGTGACCCCTAGCGGATTTTATCAAGGGCCCGACCAAGTCCATAGCTATCCTATCAAAAGGGACTTCAATAATAGGCAGTGGCACCAAGGGACTGCGGAAGTTGGCAACTGGGGAGTTTACCTGACATACAGGACAGGACTGACAGTAGTCCCGAATTTTTCGGTAAAATCCCGGCCAATAAAACCTCTGCAAAACTCGCTCTAGGGTCTTGTCTGCCCCCAGGTGTCCACCCAGCACATGGGAGTGAGCGAGCTCCAATACCATCCGCCTATACGCTTTCGGCACTAGCAGCTGTTCCACTAGCTCTTCCCTGACTCTGGTCACCTGGTACAAGAGGTCCCCATTCATAGCAAAGAGAGGATACCTCTCATCTGCCCCTGGCTCTTGCGGTACCCCATTCAGCACCACCACACTATTTAGGTCTCCTCTCAAGGTCTAGTCTTGGAGTTGGGCCGTCCCGAAATTCCTCCGAGACACCTCTAAGTCAGGGACAGTTTCCTCGCCTGATGACTCCTCCCCATTATCTCCTATCATAACCGACAGAGGAAATTCCGGGGCTACCTCCGGGCTAGCTCATAAAGGGTTGTCCTTAGCCTCCAGATGGTTTAATGGTACCGCCTTTACCCAAAGGTCCCAGAAAAGGGACCGCAGCAAACCCGCAGCAAAGTTGGTGCAACTTAAATGGATGCTTTATTTTCCTGCCACCCGTTGAACACAAAATATAAACAAACTTAACATACGGCTTACTTCAGCCGTCACAGATTGTCCATGGACCTCTAGCCAGCACTGGGTTTAGGATGCACATTCAGTCTGGTGGCCACACAGGGCTCTCACCTGTCCTGCTATTGGTAAGGAAAGGCACGACTTCTGAAAAATCTCCTGTTTGCCTCAGGACTTCCAAACACAGCTCCTGCTCCACAGGAAACTTGCAGTGAGTCTGGAACCACACCCCTAGCTCACCTGACTTACCAGGCTTACATAGATAATAAAACCTGGCCTGGACCTGGGAAAATGGGAGCAGCCATCCCACCCGGCTCTTGGCCACTCGGTAAAGCCGGCCCGGATTTAAACTGCTATCTGCAGTTATACTAATACTACCAAGGATGTCAGCCGCCTAATGTGTCTGACACTACTATTATGGGCTTTACCTCACCGATCCAGGCATAACGGGGGGACACACATCTTGCATCAATGACTGTGCCTTGCCCCCTTTAATTATTTTATATATTATATATATATATATATATATATATATATATATAGCATCAGATAAAGCATCCAAAGCCCAATGTCTTATTCATTCCCTCTGGCTGTAAGGATTTTAATCTGAATGTCCATTTTGTTTCTTTCTGCAGCAGTTTTCTGTCTATATCCCCTTTTCTAGAGGTAGTCTTTATTTTTTCAATGCATGTAAATACAAAGTTGGAATAATCTCCTCTGTGTTCATGAAATATATGTCGTGCTATCGGAGTCTCTCGACAATGCTTAATATCTCCAACATGCTCTCTGACTCTTATCCTAAATTGTCTAATTGTCTTCCCAACGTATTGTTTTTCACATATGCAGCAAAGGTCCCCTCTACACTCTAAGGGAGAGACCAAACACAGTGAGACACAATCCTACCAAATAATTAACCTTTCTTAGAGGATCTTGGCCAAAGATGAATTGGCAATAATGTCTAGAGGTCTATCTTTCGCTCCCACAAATAAATACAGTGGGGAAAAAAAGTATTTCGTCAGCCACCAATTGTGCAAGTTCTCCCAATTAAAAAGATGAGAGAGGCCGGTAATTGACATCATAGCTAGACCTCAACTATGACAGACTAAATGAGAAAACAAATCCGGAAAATCACATTGTCTAATTTGGAAAGAAATTATTTGCAAATTATGGGGGAAAATAAGTATTTGGTCACCTACAAACAAGCAAGATTTCTGGCTCTCACAGACCTGTGATTTCTTCTTCAAAAAGCTCCTCTTATTACCTGTAGTAATGGCACCTGTTTGGAGTTGTTATCAGTATAAAAGACACCTGTCCACAACCTCAAACAGTCACACTCCAAACTCAACTATGGTGAAGGCCAAAGAGCTGTCGAAGGATACCAGAAACAAAATTGTAGTCCCGAACCAGGCTGGGGACCTAGTGAATGACCTACAGGGAGCTGGGACCAACATAACAAAGGCTACTATCAGTAACCCACTGCGCCGCCAGGAACTCAGATCCTGCAGTGACAGATGTGTCCCCCTGCTTAAGCTAGTACATGTCTGGGCCTGTCTGAAGTTTGCTAGAGAGCATTTGGAGGATCCAAAAGCATATTGGGAGAATGTCATATGGTCAGATGAAACCATAACAGAACTGTTTGGTAGAAACACAACTCGTCGTGTTTGGAGGAGAGAGAATGCTGAGTTGTATCCAAAAAGCACCATACCTACTGTGAAGCATGGAACTGGCAACATCATGCTTTGGGGCTTTTTCTCTGCAAAGGGACCAGGATGACTGATCCATGTACATAAGAGAATGAATGGGGCCATGTATCGTGAGATTTTGAGTGCAAACCTCCTTCCATCAGCAACAGCATTGAAGATGAAACGTGGCTGCGTCATTCAGCATGACAATGATCCCAAGCACACCACCAAGATGTGTGGTATTTTTCAAGTAAATAGGGAGGAGTCTAGGGATGCTTAGAGTGAGCCACTGATAGGTGGGGCTGTCCTTGTCGGGGCCATTACTCCGCTTTTTTGAGGGATATTAAAGAGTGCAATATAGGGCTAGTCCCATGTGATTTGAAATACCAGTTAGCCAATCCCTCTTTTTGCTAAAAATTCCCCTAGACAGTATGGTGGGATGTTTGCATGTGACCAAATACTTATGTTCCACCATAATTTGCAAATAAATTCTTTCCAAATCAGACAATGTGATTTTCTGGATTTGTTTTCTCATTTTATCTCTCATAGTTTAGGTCTACCTATGATGTCAATTACAGGCCTCTCTCATCCTTTTTAAGTGGGAGAACTTGCACAATTGGTGGCTGACTACATGCTTTTTTCCCCCTACTGTATAATGAATTTAAATGGGTTAAGGATGTAAATTTGTTTATAAGAAAATTTAAATGGTTTAAGTTCTTCAAGAATAATGATCTTCAGATGTGTAATGATTTAGGAATAACTACTGAGAGTCTTCCAGGGGTGAGATTACTGACCGAATTGTTGAAGGAAGGAGAGGTCCATATACAGACCTGAAATTAAAAAGTACCCGTAATCCCCCATTACAAAACACTCCAATAATTGATATATTTTTAAATTTAGTTGAGAATGATCTAGAACATCTTGGAAAAAGAAAGAACCAATGTAAGCTCCAAAATAATCTTAATCATGAAGAAATGAGAGCCCTACTATCGCTTGAATCGAACCTTGGGGTAACCCAGTTATAAGGCTGGTTTCACATCTGTGTCAGAGGTTTCATTTGGAAACTCTGTCACAGAGGTGAAAATCTGAAGCCACGGGATCCATTCACAATGAAGACCCATTGCACCTGCAGACCCTATTAATAACAATCGCTGTTGGGTTTCTGCCCTGTTGTCCATTGTTGAGACAGAAAAAATAGCACAACAGCCGAAAGATCCGTGGCTTCAGTTTTCCACCTCTGCAACACAGGTTCCGAATTCAACCTCTGCTGCAGATGTCAACTTAGCCTAACTGTGTACCATTCTGATTATGAATCTTTGACCTCTTCCCTGAATACAGTCTCTAAGAAAATGTTTAATCCATTTACAACCTGTACTTTTTAAATCAGCAGACCTTATTTAATATATTATGTGCCTTCCAACTTCTGTCTTTTAAAATATTGCTCTAAATGTCACTTATATTAATATTAAATATAAACTTGCAAACTTGTTACAAAATGTGCAACAACTGTACAATCTATATTTATCTCCATTTTAATCTTACTTGAAAAACTTGGTAAAACTTGTTAGAACCAAATGTTATTTTTAATTCTTATGGGTAATTTGAAATACTGTGAAATCTAATCTGTGTAATTTATTTCTTTCTGATTACCACTCATTTTTTGACATCTTGAAAACAGAAATATTCCAAATATAGAGTTTAAATCCATATTATTTTCTTCTTCTACTAACGCCTGCGACAGGCTAAAAAGAAAATGGACATGTAGAAACCAATTACATTAGTTATTAGGTAACATACTATTCAAGGTTTTGCACAAGTTTTAAGCAAAGAATCCTAACAATAAATGTATTAGGTTCTAAAAAGTTTATGAACCCTAATGAATCTCTGCATAAATTAGCAATGTGGTGTATCTGATTATGTGTGCGCAATGCCCGACCACAGGCCTTTATGTGGGGGAAACAGGGCAAAGACTCAGCCAGCGCATGAACTCACACAGATTCACTATTAATAACAGTAGAACTGATCTTCCAGTGGCACAACACTTCTCCAGAGAGGACCACTGTATTGAAGATCTGAAGATTGTGGTTTTAATGGGAAACTTTAAGACGCAGAGGGAGAGAAAGCAATGGGAATTTAAATTAATGCAAAAATTTCAGACTCTGCAAAAGGGGTTAAATATCCATGCTAGTTTTATGTCAAATTATATGTGAACTGTGATGGCCACAAATTACACGTGATGGCTGTGAGATAAGACGGCAGATTTACTGACCCCTCTGTCATGCCTCACAAGTTTCCAGATAGTTAATTGTTTGACCTGTTGTAAATGACTTGTTTGCTTATATTGCATTTTGTTATGTTTAAGAATTCTAAGATCCTTTGGAGGTCCATGTCTTGTGTGTATAAAAAAGCCTGTGAATTTTCAATTTCTTGTATATCATCATGTCTGAAGAAGGGAGCTAGTTCTCTCGAAAGCTCACCATCAAATATACTCAGTTAGCCTCTAAAAGGTATCGCCTGATTTCTTCACTCTTCTACTACTTTCTATGGCTAACACGGTACAACATTATACTACAAACTTATTTATGGAAATAGATGTTTGTAAAACCAGAAAGTAAATAACACACTAATACGTTTTAGTTATTTTTAAGTACCGTATATACTCGAGTATAAGCCGACCCGAGTATAAGCCGAGGCACCTACTTTTGCCCCAAAAAACGGGAAAACTTATTGACTCGAGTATAAGCCTAGGGTAGAAAATGCAGCGGCTACTGGTAAATTTTAAAAATAAAAAATGGATACCAATAAAATTACATAGGCAGTTTAATGTCCCCCATAGGCAATTATAGGCGGATATATGGCCCTATATGCAGGTATAGGCAGGTATATGGCCCCATAGGCAGGTATAGGGCAGGCTGTAGGCAGGTATAGGGCCAGCTGTAGGCAGGTATAGGGCAGGCTGTAGGCAGGTATAGGGCAGGCTGTAGGCAGGTATAGGGCGGCTGTAGGCAGGTATAGGGCCGTCTGTAGGGCAGTTTTATGCATATTTTGGCTGGTTTATTGCCATATGTAGGCAGGGATAGGGCAGGCTGTAGGCAGGTATAGGGCCGGCTGTAGGGCAGGTATAGGCATCTGTAGGCAGGTATAGGGCCAGCTGTAGGGCAGGAATAGGCCCAGCTGTAGGCAGGTATAGGGCCAGCTGTAGGCAGGTATAGGGCCGGCTGTAGGCAGGTATAGGGCCAGCTGTAGGCAGGTATAGGGCCGGCTGTAGGCAGGTATAGGGCCAGCTGTAGGCAGGTATAGGGCCGGCTGTAGGCAGGTATAGGGCAGGCTGTAGGCAGGTATAGGGCAGGCTGTAGGCAGGTATAGGGCCAGCTGTAGGCAGGTATAGGGCCAGCTGTAGGCAGGTATAGGGCAGGCTGTAGGCAGGTATAGGGCCAGCTGTAGGCAGGTATAGGGCCAGCTGTAGGCAGGTATAGGGCAGGCTGTAGGCAGGTATAGGGCCAGCTGTAGGCAGGTATAGGGCCAGCTGTAGGCAGGTATAGGGCCAGCTGTAGGCAGGTATAGGGCATGCTGTAGGCAGGTATAGGGTCGGCTGTAGGCAGGTATAGGGCCGGCTGTAGGCAGGTATAGGGCCAGCTGTAGGGCAGGTATAGGGCATCTGTAGGCAGGTATAGGGCCAGCTGTAGGCAGGTATAGGGCCAGCTGTAGGCAGGTATAGGGCCGGCTGTAGGCAGGGTAAAGGCAAGTTTAAAAAATCATAAACATTCACTTACCTGGCTCCCCGCTGCTCCGTGTCCCTCGCCTCTCCGCCTCCTCGCTGCTCCGGCCTCCCACGCGATTCCTGCATCTTCTCGGCACAGGCGGGTGACGTCATCAGGCCGCGCACGCAGCGTGATGACACACGCTGCCTGTGCCGGGAGCTCCAGGCGGCCGCGAGTCTGCTTGCGGCCGCCCGGAGACCACTGCGGAGCACGGAGCGCTCGCTCTGTGCCCCAGTGGTATCCCTTCACCTATATGCGCTCCGGAGGAATCGCATATAGGTGAAGGGATCGCGGACAGTGCCCGGGCCAGTGCAGCGCCCGGACACTGTGCGCTCACTCGGCCTTCAGTTATATGCGCTCCCTGAGGAGTCGCATATAACTGAAGCGTCCCTGTCGGCGCCCGAGCGCCGACAGTGACTCGAGTATAAGCCGAGGTAGAGTTTTCAGCTCATTTTTTGGGCTGAAAAACTCTGCGTATACTCGAGTATATACGGTAATTGAAAATGATGCAACATAATATGCTTATGTTGAAAAAATATGTGAATTACTCTCTTATCATTCCCATTCAAGGAATGATATGAATCATATGAAAACAAAGATGCAACCCAATGCTATTCACTTGAATGTGGATAAGCTTTTATTTGTTTTATTAATTTATATAACACTGTTGTATACCATAGCGCTGTACAGAGATTGTCATTTTTCACATCTGTCCCTGTTCTTATGGGGGCTCAGTCTAAATTCCACTTTAACTTATCTGTATGCTGTGTGAGTGTGCTGGGAAATCAATGCAAACATGTGGAAAACATACAAGCTCCATGCACATGTCATCCTTGGTTGGATTTGAACTCAGGACTCCAGTGCTGAAAACTGATGGTGCTAATCACTGAGCCATTGTGCTGTCTAAATCAAACATACCACACTGCAGTAGTGCAGCTTCTTTCCATACAAAATAGATATATTTTGAAAACACATACAACCATTCATAAAGTAACTAATATTTATGTCCACAAGCATACAAAGACTTTATACCAGCTCAGAGTTGTACAAACCTGTACAGTTTTTGTTTTTAATTGTTGGATTCACTATGAACCTAGCAGAAACCAAAATTAAGGCATGCTCCATCAGATGTCATATAACAGATTTTTTTCCCCTTCAAAAGAATGGCTTCTAAAAGAGATGACTGCAAACGAGGCCAGATCCCTGAGGCTAATTTGTAACTAGCTACTTGCCGGCTTCAGAGAATGGGGAGACGGCCATATTTGCACAATTCTCCCCATTTGATTTGTATGGGAGTTCCAAACATAGTCAAGCAAGTGTGCTTGGATATATTTTGAATTCCTGTAGACATGAATGGGGGAGAGCTGCACAAGCACAGCCATATCCTTTTCTCTGATGCAGATGTGTAATGAGCTACGAGCTGGCTTCAATAAGAATTTCAAAAGATGGGAGTCTTAATGAATCATACTTTTAACACCACCACCAATACAGTATTTAAATTGTGCAAACACACTAATTGCACTCTAAACAACAAACTTAATATGGTTTTAACACATGGTAAAATCCCCTGCACTGGTCGCTTGCAGGTCGATGCAATTACAGCAATACTAAGTTTATACATTTTTTATATTTTACTGCTTTTACACAATAAAAACACTTTTATTAAAAAAAGAAATCATGTTTTTGCATCACCATAGTCTGAGAGCCATAGCTTTTTATTTTCCTGGGTATGGAACTGTGTAGAGGCTAGTTTTTTGCTGGTTGACATTGACATTGGTACCATTGATTGACATTGGTTGACATTGACATTGACATTGGTACCATTTTATGGGGGACATGAATTTTTGATCGCCTTTGAATTATTTTTTGGAAGGCAGAATGAAGAAAATAATGCAACCTTGGTAGTGTTTTTTTTTTAATTTTAACAGCACTCACCATGTAGTATACATGACATGTTAGTTTTACGCTATGGGTCAAAACGATTATACTGATACTCAATTTATATAATTTTTTTTCATGTTGTAACACTTTAAAAAAAAGTGTTTTTATTAAACAAAACAATATTTATGCATAGCTATCTTCTGAAAGCCATAACTTTTTTTAACCATATACAGAGTTGTTTGAGGGCTTTTGTTTTACGGAATTGGCATTTTTATTGGTACCACTTTGGTGTTTACATATCTTTTTGATCATTCTTTATTCCTCTTTATGTGCTGAGGGATGAACAAAAAATGGCAATATTGTCATTGTTTTCTTTTTTTTTTTTTTTTTTTTACAGTGTTCATGCCAGCTAAATAATATGATAGATTTATAGGCTAGGTCATAACTAGTGTTGAGCGATTACGTTGGCTATCGACATCGGGCGATAGTCGATAGTCGGTCACCATCGATAAGGTTTTTCGATAGTGAGCAGTCGATTATGAGCGATGACCATTAAAGTCTATGGGAGAGCAACAACACCTTCATTCTTACACCCAAACAGGGCTGGAGAAGCTGGAATTAACATCCACAACAGTCAAAGGGATACGTGCTACATCTTAGGCAACACACTTAGGTTATAAAAGCCACAGAAAAAAAAACACACACCATTCACTATCCCTGTCTTGTACCACAGCATGACCCTTAAACCTGCATCACCCACAAATTAAAAAGTGCCAGAAGGCAGTATTATTTGAACCATCATCTTACTTGAACTGGACATTGAATATCCCTGTCCTGGAACGCAGCATGAGCCCCAAACCTGCATGACCCCCAGATTTAAAAGTGCTGGAAAAAAAGTCTTTCAACCACCATTTTAGTTTCACTGGACATTGACTATACCTGTCCTGGGCACAGCATGAGCCCAAACCTGCATGACCCCAGATTAAAAAGTGCCGGAAAAAGGAGTCTTTCAACCACCATTTTAGTTGAACTGGACATTGACTATACCTGTCCTGGGCCACAGCATGAGCCCCAAACCTGCATGACCCCCAATTTAAAAAGTGCCGGAAAAGGAGTCTTTCAACCCCCATTTTAGTTTCACTGGACATTGACTATACCTGGCCTGGGCCCCAGCATGAGCCCCAAACCTGCATGACCCCAGATTAAAAAGTGACGGAAAAGGAGTCTTTCAACCACCATTTTAGTTGAACTGGACATTGACTATACCTGTCCTGGGCCACAGCATGAGCCCCAAACCTGCATGACCCCCACATTTAAAAAGTGCCGGAAAAAGGAGTCTTTCAACCACCATTTTAGTTTCACTGGACATTGACTATACCTGTCCTGGGCCACAGCATGAGCCCCAAACCTGCATAACCCCCAGATTTAAAAAGTGCCGGAAAAAGGAGTCTTTCAACACCAGTTTTAGTTGAACTGGACATTAACTATGCCTGTTCTGGACCACAGCATGACCCCAAAACCCGCATGATCCATGCTGACGATGCTGATGACGACATTTGTGGCCGTGACTGGGAGGACGAGGAGGTAAGACTGCTAGATGCAGGTTGCATTAACCACTGAAGGACAGATTGGCGACGATGTTCGTTACTTAGATTCACAGGGCCCTGACCCAGCGATGACAGGCCTGACGGTCCTGCAACTGACGATCCGCTGGCATGCGTGTTGTCGCCAGCACTGGAAGGAGCACCTTCTCTCGTACCTCTACCTCCATGTGCTACCCCCCTCTTTGCTCGCTTACCACCTGCATTTTGCTCCATGTTCAGAAATATAAAATTTGAGAAGGTATGGAATAGTTTTGGAAAGTCTCTTATTAAAAGACAGGAAATCACAGCTATTCTCAAATCCCTCTAATCAAAACAAAATTGCTGGATTCAAATTTAACTGCAAGGTGTCTATCAACAAATCTGGACTGGGCAAAAGTCCAAAAAACACGTATCTGTTATGTTTTCGTATAATACACGGTATTTTTTGCACCTTTCAATTCACCTGTGTTGACTATAGAATTGCTGTTTTAAGATTTACGTGGATGCTGCGTCAATGAACAAAGCTGGGTGCGCAAAAGTCAAAAAACACGTATCTGTTATGTTTTCGTATAATACACGGTATTTTTTGCACCTTTCAATTCACCTGTGGTGACTATAGAATTGCTGTTTAAGATTTACGTGGATGCTGCGTCAATGAACAAAGCTGGGTGCGCAAAAGTCAAAAAACACGTATCTGTTATGTTTTCGTATGATACACGGTATTTTTTGGCAACAAACAACCTGTGCTGACTACAAGATTGCTGGATTGTAATTTAACTGCAAGGTGGATATATCAACACAGGTGGAATGGGTAAAATTGAAAATGAACACCTATCTGAAATGTATACTGATAATAAAAGTGGAGTTTTGCACCTAACAAAGAGACCTGCAGTTACTAGAAATGATGTGTATCCAATATAAGTTCAGGCTGCCCAATATCCAGGAAATATTTCAATAGCAAACTGTTAATAATAAAGATATTGCAGTGCAATGTCTACACTAAGTCTTGGTGAACTTTATCCAGTGTTCTTTATAGATAGAGCTTGTCTGTGTTCGCCCGCGGGCCCCCCCCTCCCCGCTCCCCCCATGACTTTACAGCGGTAGATGCTGCTTTAAAATTCTCTAGCTAACTACATAAATATTCAAATCTCTAATCTAACTAAATTGGAAGGATCACAGCTAATAGTAGAGGTTTCTCTGTGCAGAAATAGACTAATTTCGCTGAGCTGTTTGGCCACAGGCAGAGCGCACGTCCTATTCCTATGAGACGCTGAGAGACACTAAGGCTGAACAGGAAACGCTGTTCTATGTAATAGAGGTCATGTAATTTTTCCAGCCAATCGCAACCATACACATCCCAGTCATGACGCCGCACACACATCTCACCCTGCTCTATTCTGTAATCTGATTTGCTGGCCGCCAAAATTACAGGAAGCGCCGAAAATGGCGCGATCTTAATAGATGATGCACAGATTTTAACCTTAATTA
Source organism: Phyllomedusa bahiana (assembly GCA_025379985.1). Lineage (NCBI taxonomy): Eukaryota > Metazoa > Chordata > Amphibia > Anura > Hylidae > Phyllomedusa > Phyllomedusa bahiana. The sequence goes on along the minus strand of JAODAL010002186.1, from coordinate 47,526 downwards.
TCGCATGATCTGAAAATTTCGATCACCATAAAAACCTTGCCGATTTCAACTTTGTCGATAAAAATCGCTCAACACTAGTCATAACATATGTGGCGATAGCAAGTAGATACACTTTTTCTTTTTGAACTTTTTTTGGGCGATTGGTTTTTGGAATGGAAAAAGGGTGATATACATGTTTTCACTTTATTTTTTTTCCCCACACAGGATGTACCCATACGTCCAATGTCGAGAAGGGGCTAATATATAATTTTTCTAGATCCCATAAGGCATGTAAGAAATCATACATCTGTTATGTCTTGTGTTGAAGTAAATAATGGATATTCAATTATATAATTCTTAAATAACTTGATTGGGGTGTGATTGGGGTGTCTAATTCTGTAACTACCATTTATTTAAATCATTTAGGTTACTTTACTGTACAATATTTTGGTCTTCATTTTTATCAGTTTTTGGCAAAGCCAGAAGTGGAACCTACACCAGGTAATAGTATAATTAAAGATTTGCACCTCTTCCATGTTTTGAACCCATGATTTGCAAAACAATGACCAACATATTTCCATGTGGTGGTGGCTCTGGTTGTGAAGTTTGCACAAGGTAGATTAATGTAACAGATATAGTCAGCACCTGAGGCTGTACACACAGCTGTCTCATTCTACTAATGTTTGTAGAAAAGTATGAATCTTTCTCTGAACTTTGGTTTGTAATTAGAAAATACAATATGTATGAGTGAGAGAAACAAATCAGTGAAACGCTTCCCCCTTAAGATGATACAAGTAAACTTTTGAAAAATGAATGCAGTCTTGTCAACATTCATTTAAATTTAATTAAAATGTACATTTGTCAGATTTCAAATAGTCAAGATGTTTAGCTATTCAATTCTTTCTACAATGTCTTGGCTTGAAACTTGATTAAAGTGGACAAATTAATCTTGATGTTTGCTGATTGCACTATGCCAATGAGTTCTTCCTTACTATAATCACTTCAATCATTCAGAGCAATGGTAAACTTTAAGTGACCTTGCTATTTAAACTCAAATTAGGTTTTAAATCACATATACATTTCATTTCACTCCAAGAATTAATGACATGTATACTCAATTCTTTACAGGAAATACTGAATGCAAACAAGAAACTAAAGTTCCAAAAATAATAGCTCACTGGTTTCTCTTGTTAATTATATTTGTACTAAAAGTATATATTTATTACATGTGAAGCAGAACTAATACTAGATCTGTGACTCCACAATTCAAAAGGATCATACGGTCCTGGCAGCTGGACCATAACTAGCCAACATGTTTTGGCATATTCTATCATTTAACTTGAAATTTTACATTTAGATACCATTTTGTTTTTTTTGTAACCTAAATAGAATTTTAATGTGTTGGTTTATTTGCTGTGCTGTTTTATTTCTTAATATTTTACATACCAGTTGTAATACAAATTTTCCATTTCAGAGCTCTAAAATTATAAACATAAACTTAGGGCATAAAGTTCTGGCTGCCTGTAGAAGCCTAGAAGCTTGATGGGTAGTATTATATATTGAACTCAATAACAAGACAGTGTTCAGGAACCCTGCATACTGCCTCACTATCTCCAGCACGGGCTACATTCAATGTTTCTGCTTCTGAGTTGGTTCTCTGAAGCTCCATACCATACTTATCAGCATGCATTTTGCATGTATGAATTTCGCTTTGGGATTAAACAGAGTGATTAGACTATGTAGCATTTGTTTGTAGTCTGTAACCAAGGAGAAAAATAATTCTGTGTTAAAGCAGCATACATAATATCATAAGATATTGAAATCTAGACTACCATATTTGCTAAATTGTTTCATTTGTTATTTTAAACAAGTCTTATAAAGTTAGGACACGACAACACAACACTGGCAAAATACCGGTTGGATTCTGATTAAGGAATCTGACTGGTATTTTATCATCTTTTTAACAGTTTTGGGGGACAGTTCTGTCCACTTTTTGCGGATTCAGCCACCTCCCTTTTCATCGAACAGTACGTTTTCTGCCCGAAAACCAGGTGGAAAAATGTGCATATTCTGAGTTTTTTGGACCACTAGCAGGTTGAAAATCCATTCAGTAGAAAAACTGTGCAGTGTAGGCTACTGGGAGGATTTTGCATTGAAGTCTATGGTTATGGTTGCTTGTCAGTTCTCAAAACCATCTGAAAATCCGATGAAAAACCCATGCCATGTGGGCGTATACCTTAAAAATAAAACTGGCCACATAAATAGTACATAGCCTTCAAGCTTTTGGTTATTATTTTCAAAATATTAAAACAAAAATATGCTCAATGAAAACTTCTGTCTACATTTTTACTTATCTTATCCACTTTTCATTCATTGTACAAATAATGAAGATAAAAACAGCATTAGAAATGAATGTACATTGCATTGAAAATATTTTTTTTAGATTTATTTAATGTTTCACTACCTCAAAAAGACCAAATCACATAATTCTAATATAAAAATACACTTAACAGTTAAATTTGAACCAGAAAGGTTTATTGCTAATGTACAAGATAAAGAATAAGAAACAATTATCTTTGTAAGTGTTAGTATGGATGATTACCTAACATAAAACTATAACCCCCATGTACATTTTCATTAAACTAATAGAAGAATATACACCAGAGATATTGCAAGCTTCTTTAATACGTAGTTATGTCACCAATTTCACTCATGACAGCTGTGCTCGATTTATGTCCCATTTGTAGTATCCATCGAGATACCTTGTAAAATGCATCCCAATGGATACCATATCAGGAGCGGGACAGCACCATAGAAGTCTACACTTTTGTGTCTGATAAATAAAGCATATACATTTGATAAATAGGACAAACGTTGTTCCATTCAGACTTCATTTGCCCTATAGATTTATTTGGCCTCATCAAGATTTTTTAACTGTATCCTGACACAGGCCATGAATGTGCCTTAAACTAAAATGCATTGGGACTAGCAAAATTCTGAAGCAGGGACACATGCTCAGTTTGGTGCTCCTCCACCACACAGTAGTAGGTAAAAACACTTCCTAAAATGCAAGACTTGCAGTCCAATGGGACACTATAGCACTACTAAAGCTCAGTGGTGGCACAGCTCTGTGTCATTATGCAAAATTAGTCATCTAACAAAATGCTACATAACTCTTGTATCTGGTGTCAGCCGTAAATACATTTAGTCATCGTCTGCTTCTGTATGCCTGAAAGGGGTATTCCCATCTTGTTTTCTATAGGCCGTTTTGTAGAGTTTCTAAACACATTATGTAAATGGAGAGAGACGCGCATGTCCAGCCAGCTCTCCATTCACTGTGGCTCACTCAGATTAATGAATTAATATTGAGACATCATATTATTTTGTCTTCTTACACCAAACTTTAAACAAATAACACTGAAAATGTGTCAGATGTATGTGCAGGCTTAATTTTCTTTCAGCCAGCGCCAATGCAATAATGTATATTGATATAACGTGGCAAAAAAAAAAAGAACACAGCTACTGAAAAAAAAATATTATTATTACTGTATATAGATAATCAGAGCTGTCTTATCATTTGGGCACATAAGGCAGTTGCTGGGGGGGGGCCCATGAGTATAGGGGCCCCATATGGTTGGAGGTATGTACTGGGAATCCAGAACACCAGCCCTGGATCCCCAAGTCAGCAATGTTTATTTAACTGTACGCGGTCTCAGGAAGCACAAATAACAACAACCAAGAAGCCTGCAGCCATTGGCTTCCTGCCACAACCATAAGTCTTTTTCAGCCACAGGCTACTTTAGACCTGTAGCCTACAACGCATCATTTATGCAGGTTGTGTGATGACGCCCCAGCATTGCTGATGTCTTATAACTATTTGTATATTTTTATTTATATAAAATTTTATTATTACATCCATATAGACTCTAACAACTCCACCGTTGTTTTGGTGCTGGTCTGCTAGAGGAAGCTGGACATGATTTGAGTGTGCTTGGGTGTGGTTAGAGGCCTAGCTTGGTATGATATTACATGCTCGGAAAGAACCCAGTGCCCGTGGGACTGTAATGCTGTTAAGATGAACCTTTAAATCAGACCTGCACAACATTGCAGAAGGTGAGGGCCTGAGTCTGCCCCTCTGCCCACCCAAGAACGCCCCTGTCCGCCTCAGAACGCCCCCGTTCCACCCCAGACTGAAAATGTTGTGCACACCTGCTGTACATAATTCCAGCTTGGGTAGTCAATAAAATGAACAAGCACACATGTTGTACAAATGGAATTAGGAAAAAATATGTAAATTGATGTACAGTATTTGTCATTCACAGCTTTAGACATAAAATCATAGTTTCTATAATAAAAAAAAACAGAAACTCTACTACTCTTATGAGTCTGTTTTCTAAATTGTCATTATTTCCTGGGGAGTTTTCTATATTTGTTAAATTGAGCAATACCCAATGAACCGTCTAGAGGCATGAATATTTCATCACCAAGTAACAAAAATGCAAATCAATTGCATAAAAGTCAAGTGAAATATTCCGTAAAATTCTCTCCAGTGAAACTGCAGATATGCATTATTTCTGGCCATTGGATAACTTTTATACAACATAGAGCAGAGGAGATAAATCCTGCTACCTTGTTCCTCCATAGCATTCCTCAAAAGCAGCAAAATGAAGAACATTGTACAATGGTGTTAAACGGTGTAGAGTTAGAACACTTACTGGAGCTTTCTGTCATGTTTTTTTTATCTTTCTCCAGACTTTTTTTTCAAACTTTATTGATTGGATATGCTAACTAACTTTGTCTTGTCTGTGAAGTACATTTGGAGGTATGGCTTCTTCCACTTTAGTTAGGGCACTTCTTACATTTGTCTTAGGTGCCTTTAATGACTATAGCTGGATTCTATAGCCCATAATGGATTGGAAGTTATGGCCCCAGGGGAGGTGAGTCTATTAGAATGTGATCAAAACAGATTAGGTAACCTTGACTGGTGGTTACGCAATGTAATCAAAATATGTCCTAAGAATCATAAATTTATACATATAGTACATGAAGCAATAATGAAGTTTAAGACACGCCACAAATATGCTTCTCATTCCCTGCTAGGTGCTACTGTGTTTGTTATATGTGTTCACTGCACAATCTGACAAGAGTTGCAGCTGATGACTGGTACATGTTGCTGAAGCTAATGAAGAACCAGTAGAAAACGGCCGATGGATTTTCAAAGGGCATGAACTAAGAGTTGTTACATGTGTACGACACCTATCTACTAAACAATGGGACTCTGGTGAAACAAATGACCTCAAGTGGAACCTCTCCATTAGCTGAAGCCATGGACAGTAGTTTCTCCAGATGGTAACAGGGATTTTATATTACGTTCTAAGAGATTAGTTTATGAAATTCCATTACAATCCAGAGTCTGGTTCTATTTGCAGCTGAAGTAGTGGGCATAGTGTCATAGTGAATTACTTCTGCCTGGTAGCCTTAGGCATCAGAGTTTATTTACTTCACCTTGCAATCTCACAGGAAATTATTTTTATCCCTCCAGTACAGTAACAGATTGTTATTCCATCTACATTGTCATTCCTCCAATGAGAGATCGAGCCTTTCTACTCACATTGGCTGCACATCTGAAGAAGATGCTGATGCTTGTAGAGGGTTTTGAAATATGGGAGTTAGCCTATGCACCTAACGATCATGTTCAGACTCCCATTGTTTTCCTTGTAACCTGATGTCTGTCCAGTTGGATAGGGAAATTACATTATCCAAAGTTGTTCCAAAACAAAGCAACTAAGGTCTCATTGGTCTAAGAAAGTTCAGAAGCCAGAGTGCTGAACTTAATTGCATTTTAGCCTATGGTGGACATACCCTGGTTTAAATATAGGAGAAAGGAGGCTATAGATGAAGACTGGCTCCGCTCAGACAGCATAGACACAATGAAGGCCACATTTACCCTAAACTAAGAAAATTGATATGCTAATACCTTAAAGTATATGGTATGCTGGTTAAGAAACCGTCTGTAGGATATAGCATATGCAGATCTGGACTGCAGAATCGGACTGGGCTAAATAGATGAGACATGGTTGGAAACTTCAGCTACCAGGTTATAGGCTTATGTCACGAGAATTTGTAATAGAGAGTACTAACTACCAGAGTCTCCTAACTACCCCATATTTTATTTGCTGCTAAATTTCATAAAAAGTAATTCCCCCTCAACTACATCTGTTTATTTATTAAATTGGGTAATTGACAGATTTTCTGCATAGTTAGATAATTTTCTTCAAATATTATCATCTAAGACACCGGATTTTTTTTTGAGGGTAGCATTTGAGTAAAACTTATGTTTGATTAATGGGACATAATTGCTCTTTAGACCATTATACCACATGATAATGCACTTACGGCTTTGCCTTACCAATTGATGGACTACAGGAACTATTTACAATTAAAGGATACATGTTGATAATTCAAACCGATATCTAATGACCTATAATCTAATGTAAGCTGCCGCTCAGCTCTGGGACGCCATCTTGGTCTGTCCCGGGGGTTTCTCGCTTTGGATCCCCACCCTTTGGGTTTAGAACGATAATGGCATTTCCGACACTAGGGCTTCTTCTTTATGGCTTCAGCCAACTTTATTAAGGCACACAGTGTACAAAACAAACACAAAAAATAAAATCCTTGGCCGTCTGGCCACTTACTTACTTACAGAGTTCCTCTCTGTCCCGAGGTCTGGTGCCTACCCGCACAGCCCCTCAAACATACAGTTTTCACTGTGTCCTAGGCTTCCTGTAGCCTCTGGGGGCAGAGCTCTCTCCCCAAGCTGCTGCTTCACACCTTCAGGTAACAGCCACGCCCCAGATCACCTGGAGTACTAGGCTTTTATGGGCCCTCCAGAGATGTCCAATATCTGGGTGGAACCGGGGCCCGGGAAACCCCAAACCAGGCACTATAGCTGTCCCGGAAGAGCCACCCCATACCTAGCTGCCTTGCCGCTACCGTAAGTGACAGTAATATAACACTGACACAAAATAGGTGACTTTTCCCCACTGAGCCCAGTTCCTTGGTGGCGCATCTGCAGAGGGTCTCTGGCCGTAGACCCTCTAGTGGCAGGATCATGCGACTACCAGCAGTCGCTCTGCCACATATCCCTCCCCTCTGATAAAGGTCGTAGGGATTTCTCACATTGCCCAGGCTCCCTCCGGGGTCAAAGCTCCTACTTTGGGGCAACATCTTCCCTATATCCACAGGGGCAGAGATGACCTGGTCCACATACAACTTAGTTTTGGGCTCATAGCATGCACTCAACACACATTGGGCAACAGACAGTTTACTGCTACTTACTACAGGTGTCACAACCCACGCACGCTCTACTACAAAGAGGCCCACAGCCCGCATGTTGACATTTACAGGGTTACTAATGACAATCCCATTACCAGTGCTATCAGCCCTTGTAGGCTGCTTACACACACCAATTACTTTGGCATTGTCCCCCCTGGGCGATTTTTCACTATCTTGGGTCTCACATAAGCAAGAGGCCCTGATTTTGTCTTAGTAATATACTAGTGTTATCAGAAGCGGTAAGAACAGCACGCTTCTCAGGGGTCTCTATACACCATGGCCCTTAGGGCTGCCCCTGACCCCAAAACCTGCTATCTCTTTGTCTGCAGGCTCATCATAAGACCCACATTTCTCTTCTTCACCTGGCATCTGGTCATCACTGACCATCCCCCTGTCTCTTAGGGGCAGACACGCTTCAAAATTTCCTGGACCCTGAAGCTCGCCTCTGGGCTACTTGCTGTCACTTGGTTCCTACCAGAGGAAATATGGTCTACCTCACTGACCACCTCAGTGATGATACCCTCCACTGCAGTAGGATCGACTGTGAGAGAAGGTATCTCTGTGCCACTCTTCACCTGTAGGTCAATAATAACATTATTATTGAAGATAGTCGCAACATCAAGGGAAGCTTTGCAGATTACCTCAGCCTCCTTACCGGGGGAGTTTCTGATGCTCGTCCCTCCATACCCCTGACTTACAGCAGTGGGAGGACCACCTTCATGGCCTGTTTCCGTTTTTTCCTGCAATATCCTTGCCTGACTACAGGGGTTTCACTGGCACTCACTGAGCTTAAACAGCCTGCCACAGGTACTTGACCTGTGGTGAACACTTGAGGAGGTTATGTTGCACTACGGGGCCACAAGCCATGTCTGCTCTGCAGTCGGGGACCTCACCATATCAGAGGACACATGCCTGTGCAACAGCTTTCAGCTGCCCCGTTTAGCAGCAGACCCTTGGCAGAAATGTGTGGAGAGGTTTCCTTACTTTCCCCTACACCCACCTCTAAGGGAGAACTCTCAGTATCTATCTGGGTCACTCCTATATCTTGATCACTATCAAAGGGTCATACCATGCACTGGAGTCACTAGCAGCCCGGCTAATCTCCTTATGGTTCTCCAACTCAACAACCAACCTGGCTGTGTTCACATTAGGCAACTCAGTCACCTTCTCAACACCAGTAGGGGCAGCAGATATCTGGCTGAACAAAGTACCCACATATAAGTCATCACATACCACATGATATAACTCATCTTTGAAATTTTCCTCCATACCTTCCAGAAAAAAAATTTATCATTTGCTTCAGACCCCGGGTCCTCTTTACCTTTCTGGGGATTTAAAACACATTCCCCTCACTAGGGTTTAAGCATACAGGCATCTCAGTGGTGTCTAGCAGCTCACTCTTTCCATCTCTGCTGTCTTTGTGACCACTGCAGTGAAAGCTACTGGAAAAATAGCAGACACTGGAACATGTGAACACTGGGGGACTACAAGTCACAGCACGGCCCTTCTCTTCACCCTCTATTGTGTCAACATCTGGATCTCCATCAAGGAAACATTGCTCAGGGCTACAGACAGAATCTGCCCCAGCACACGTTATCTTTACAAATGTATCTTCATATTTCTCTGAGGCCTCATTCATACAGGCATGCACCCCTCTAGGGTCTGGACACACCCTCTTTAAGCTAGTCTCCTCACGCTCTGCAGCACAGCCCTCATTCCCAGGATTTGGGCTCTCTCTTTCCAGCAATACACTGGCCACGTTCACTCTGGGACAGAATGGATGTTTATAAAGCACTGGGCACGCATTACCTGCAACTTGCAGACTGCCATCAGGTACACACAGTGCGCTGGGGTCACTGACAGACACACTCACCAGCTGGACTCCAGACACTTCACACACAGCTTCAGGGCACGCACACTCATACGTTTTCACAGCAGGAGGTGCAGAAGAAACCATGTTGCTATGGGCAACCGCATTGGCTAAACCTTAGCCTGCACCTTTCTCCAGATTGTCATCCGCCACAGGACACACATCACCTGTGCTACTTGGGCTGCACTCCCCTATGACTCCGGGGCACACTAGAGCAAAACCCCCTCTGCTGCACTGGCTGAAGTGTCCTTAGCAGCACACACTGCCTTTACTTCCCCCATAGCGCTCACAGCCATGACCTCTAGAGGCAGACCTGCGCTGCTCTCCTCTTCTGCTTGTTCACACTTTGTGCTACAGATAACCTCCCCCTGCTCAGGCTGTGTGACATGGCTATTGGCTACAGGTATATGTAACCCATTAGTAGCATTTTCAATAGGCAACATTTCAGACAAAGCATAATCATAAAGTCCATGAGACTTTTCAAGTCCATTTATCACCGTCTCACTTGGCACCATTTCTGGGCACCTGTTTACTGCCCCCTGGGGACATGTTCAGACTCTTGGCAGGGACTCTTCTGCCACCATCTTTCAGGGACTTCCATTGGGAATATTTCTGGCTCTTTAAGCAGTGGCCCAGAACCCTTTAGGGGGCGCTTCCCAAGAACAACCACCTGCTGTGCCTGGCCCACTCGCCGTCTCCCACAGATGCCAGAAATAGGGAAAGTCACTGCCAAACACAAAATTCCACTTGGAGGGCCTCACATAAACCCCAAGAAAATATGGTTGGCAGTCCGCAACAAGTGTCAAAATAAAGTTCAACGGCCTTACCCGGTTCTGGTCGGGTCTCACAAAAGGGTATTGTCTGGGTGCACCCTGGAGACCTTTGGCGACAGTCCAGATCCACAATAGCTGGATGCCCCCCACCAGCAAAATCCAGGTCCTCACTGGCATCCCCCTTTCGCTGGACCTCAGCAGCCACCTTCTGTTGTGGAGGCTGGTTGCCCTCTGTAACAGCCGCCTCCATACACCTCAGCAGCTCCATCTGGTCTGGTGTTAACCCATGCTGGTCAGGAACACCTTGGGTTTGGACATCTTCTTGGACGACCGCCTTTGGCTTTTTAGCACAGCCTTTTTCACTGACCCTCCAAGGGCCTGTTGGGTCTTCCTTTCTTGGATAGCCGCTGTATTTGGGAAAGGGTGGCCCCGGCAAAAGGCCCTTGCTGCTGAGATTAGGGGCAGCTTGGCCATATCTCCCTTTATAGGGCAATTGCCCGCTCAAAATTTTTTATAAGTTCTCCCATGGCAAGAAGTTCTTAGACAGCAAGACAGTCACTTTACTGGGGTGCGTCCCCTGTCTCTCCATAGACAGTCTCCTACTCCACTGAGGCAGACTCCTTTCCCCTCCCCCGCAACACAGTCTCTTTTGCTGCTGCGGGTGTGTCTCTCTTCAGAGAGTGGTTTGCCCACACAGTGCAAATATCCAGCAGTCCTATGTAGATTGCAGCAGTCCTATGTAAACCACCTTTTTTCTTGCACCACTTTGTACATAGTCACTTAGTGCCAATCTTTGCCCATCGCATACCTCCACCAATTGTAAGCTGCGCTCAGCTCTGGGACGCCATCTTGGTCCCTCCGGAGTTTTCGCTTTGGATCCCCCGTCCTTGGTAGAAGGATAATGGCACTCCGACACTAGGCTTTCTTTATGGCTTCAGCCAACTTTTTTTAAGGCACACAGTGTTTCAAAACAAACACATAAAATAAAAAACCTTGGCCGTTGGCCACTTTTCTTACTTACAGAGTCCCTCTCTGTCCCGAGGTCTGTGCCTATGCACAGCCCCTCAAACATACAGTTTCCACACTGTGTCCTAGGCTTCCTGTAGCCTCTGGGGGCCAGAGCTCTCTCTCAGCTCTGCTGCTTCACACCTTCAGGTAACAGCCCTGCCCCAGATCACTGGAGTACTAGGCTTTTATAGGGCCCCCAGAGATGTCCAATATCTGGGCTGGGAAACCAGGGACCTGGAATGCGGGGGAAGCCACCCAAACCCGACATTAGCTTTTCCCGGAAGAGCCACCCCATACCTAGCTGCCTTGCAACTTTTCTAGCCACTACCGTAAGTGACAGTAAAAATAACACTGACACAAATAGGTGGGCTTTTCCCCACCAAGCCCAGTTCCTCGGTGGCGCATCTGCAGAGGGTCTCCGGCCGTAGACCCTCTAGTGGCAGGATCATGCGACTACCAGCAGTCGCTCTGCCACACTAATATGTACCTCCTTTTAATGTGCCGCTGAACGACTGTGTCCAACATTTTGAGTATAGTTGGATTTTGGGAAAATATAGACCAAACTGTATAGAAAACTTCCTTTAAGTCAACACAAACCATTTCCATTTGACTCTTACTACAACATCCTGCTTGTTACAAAATGCATATTATATTCAAAATTATTGAAACCTCAGACTTTACCATGTTTTCATTTGTATTTAGCTTATGTTGTGGTATTGTTTTGCAAAAATGGCAAAACTTAAGAGTATACGAACCTGTCATTTACAGTACAATAGCATCTAATCATAACACTCTAAATTCAACTTTCCCTTCAATTTATATGGAAATGAGGCATGTATAAATGCAATTCAATCTTACAAAGTCTCATATTGCATATACGTACACTAATGAAAATGTGTTAAATAATAAATGTTTTATTTGTGTAAACACCAGTGAAATAAAGATAGCATTAATAGGCACTGTACAAAAAACATTCATATATGCCGATCTACGTGTATATATATGTATACCATATTGTGCTGCATGCAGAGATTATTGCATGTGCTTTTTGCAACTTATCTTATGTAAGCCAAAAAAAAATCTAACAAGAGACATTCCATTTGATTATGTGTTATCCAGATGTCTCTTATAAGGCTTGTATTTCTTCTGAAAGATACAGTACCATACCTTTGTTTCACAAACAGCTGAATCAAATTAATATGGTAGGCAGACGGAAATAATAAAAGTATTTTTGGCCTCTAAACTTTTATCCTGAAATAATGTTTTAATTAGATGGCAATTGAACACACAATGAAGTGACATATGAGAGACATATGAACATAATCTGAATATAAAAAATCTGTAGTAGCCTTCAGAAGCAAAAAGTAGGTCATGCTGTATTGCTAGAAAAAGAGAAACTATTTAGACAGTGTCACGCTTCCAGTACAAAACTAAAGTAAAATAACGTTGAAATAGGCCTGTGTTTAGACAAAGATAAGACTTGACTCTTTTCAAGGATGCTGTTCTTTAATGTGACATATAATCACAAGACATACATTTTTTCGACTTTCCTTGTTTTCTTTTATCTTATTTTATTCATCAGTTTTTGAACTGTGAATTCAGATATACTAGAGTTACTTAAAAAATTACTTATAAGTACTGCTATCTATAATGTAGTTGTATTTTCTTAAACAATAAATAAGCCACCAAGTCAAATTCAATTTACATTTCTATGCATATTATGCCATACAGAGAACAGTAAAACTTAAGATGTGTGTCAGTATAACCAAAAATCTTGTACAGGATCAACTCAGATGCAAGCATACTACCGTCACACAATTATTCATTAATTGATTTATCTTCAGGCATATTTAAGCATAAATCTTTAGACTCCAGAATTTCAATTAAACTCAGTCAGGAGTTCATCTAGAGCACCGGTGTCAAGCACAAGGCCCGCGTGCCGAATCCGGCCCATTGCCTTGTGTTGTCCAGCCCGGCACTTGATCCTGAGCCAAGAGAAATGACTGCTAAGTAGTGATGAGCGATTATGTTGACTATCGTCATCGTTTCGATAGTCGATATCGGCAGTTATCTAGACGATTTTCGATAGTCGATAACCGATTATAGCCGATGACCATTAAAGTATATCGGGAGAGGAACACAACACCTTCATTATTACACCCAAAACCAGGGTGGAGAAGCTGGAATTAACATCCACAACAGTTTCAAATGAATACGTTCTTACATCTTAGGCAAAACCCACTTAGGTTATATAAGCCACAAAAAAAAAAAATCACACACCATTCACTATCCCTTGTCTTGTAACCCAGTACCACACAATTAAAAAGTGCAGAAGGCAGTATGATTTGAACCATCATTTTACTTGAATGGACATTGATATCCCTGTCTGGACGCACAGCATGAGACCCAAACTGCTGAGCACTATTCTCTGTAGTATAGAGCTATGTGTACAGTTTGGCGGTGTCAGGCTCCTGAGCTGAGCACTATTCTCTGTATTATAGAGCTATGTGTTACAGGTTTTGGCGGTGTCAGCTTCTGTGCTGAGGCACTATTCTCTGTAGTATAGAGCTATGTGTACAGTTGGCGGTCTTAGTCAGGCTCCTGAGCTGAGCACTATTCTCTTTAGTAAGAGCTATGTGTACAGTTTGGCGGTCTAGGTGTCAGGCTCCTGTGCTGAGCACTATTCTTAATGCCGTATAGAAGCTTTGTGTACGTTTTCGGCAGTGTCAGGTTTCCTGTGCTGAGCACTATTCTCTGCAGTAGTATAGAGCATGTGTACGGTTTTGGCTGGGTGTCAGGTTCTGTGCTGAGCACTATTCTCTGTAGTATAGAGCTTATGTGCTACAGTTTGTCGGAGTCAGGTTCCTGTGCTGAGCACTATTCATGTAGTATAGAAGTATGACCTACAGTTTGGCGGTTGTCGGCTCTGTGCTGAGCACTATCTCTGCCAGTATAGAAACTATGTGTACAGCTTTGGCGGTGAGTTGTCAGGCTCCTGTGCTAAGGCACTTTCTCTGTAGTATAGAGTATGTGTACAGTTTGCGCCGGTGTCAGGCTCCTGTGCTGAGCACTATTCTCTGCAGTATAGAGCCTATGTGTAATGTTTGGCAGTGTCAGGCTCCTTGTGCTGAGCACTTTTCTCTGTAGTATAGAGATATGTGTGTACAGTTTGGCGTTGTCAGGCTCTGTGCTGAGCACTATTCTCTGGCAGTATAAGAGCTATGTGTACAGTTTGGCGGCGTTGTCAGGCTTCTGTGCTGAGCACTTTTCTCTGTAGTATAGAGCTTGTGTACAGTTTGGCGGTTTGTCAGGGCTTCTGTGCTGAGCACTATTCTCTGTAGTATAGAGCTATGTGTACAGTTTGGCGGTGGTGTCTGGCTCTGTGCTGAGCACTTATTCTCTGTAGTATAGAGCTTTGTGTACAGTTTGGCGGTTGTCATGTTCCTGTGACTGTAGCACTATTCTCATGACCCAGATTAAAAGTGCCGGAAAAAGGGAGATTCTTTCAACCACCATTTTAGTTTCACTGGACATAGATTATCTGTCCTGGACCGCAAGTTATGACCAGGGGCCGGAGTTAAGTGGGTGTGGTGAGAGCCCGGTGGCGTCCGTCATCTATTAACAGCAGGTTAAAATGCCCTGATGACGCAGCAACGGAAAAAACTGTCCCAATTTTATTGGGCTTGAAGCAGAGTGTGGAAGGGAGTGTGAGAAGTCCAGCCTTCCTCGTACACAGTCAAGGGACATGGGTAGCGCTTGCCCCTCCGTATGAGTGCGGACAATTGAGCTTCTCACTTGGAAATATGGTGGTTAACGCTCCTGTTAAACCCAGGTGCCCTTTTTATTGGCATTCTTTTTCTCATTTTTACTCAACGTGCTGGTGAAATTGTCCTCTGTTCTTTTGTTCTCAGTCCAAAGCTCTATACTCCATGTCCTCTGAATAACATACATCTGGTCTAGTCTTCATGTACCTCTTGTACAATTCAGAGGAATTTTTTACCAGCCTTTTTTGTACATGCAAGTTTTTAGTAGTTTAAGTCTATAAACACATTTTCTTTTTTAAAATAGGATGGAATTACTCCATGTCTTTGTTTCTCTTTTTAATTGTAATTAAATGGGTTGTCTCAAATACAGGATGATAGCTATGTTAAAGATCTTGCAAAAAAAAGTTATTGCAATTTGTGTCCATAACTGTGTCCCTACATACTTTATTCCTGTTTTGACTGAGCACCATCACCCTCGAGCAATCTTGACATTTGTGAAGCAACAAATGTCTGTTAGAAACACATTTTTTTATAATAGCACCTGTAGTATAGCTGCATGTCACAGCAATTTGCCCCCAAATTCAAAAACATGACCATGAGCCACTTTTGGACCTATTGTGAAAAAATATGTCTAACAGCCATGTTTAAAAATGTGAGGGAGAAATGCCACTTAAAAGCACATTTCTGTTCCAAAGGACCAATGATTATTGCTGTATCTCCACAGCAACAGGACCCCAAAAAATTATTAAATATGACTTCTCAGCCACTGTTATAAATTAGTGAGGGAGAAATGCTACTTAAAAGCCAATTTATGTTCCAAAGGACCACGAATTATTGCTGTATCTCACAGCCACAATGACCACAAAAAATTATAAAAATGACTTCTCAGCACTATTAAAAATTGTTGAGACAACAGACCCCAAAACCTATTTGACAATGCGAAAAATTCTAAAGATGAAGTGAGTAAATGGAATATGTTTGTTCACTGAAAACCTTGGTGTCTTCTTACAGTCTCCTCACAGGCCAAAACCAGCAAAATGACTGTTGGGAATTGAGAATAAAAATTGCAGGAAGAAATGATCATTTTAAAATAAGTTTTACAACGGAGACCATTTCTGTTTGGAGAGGAAAAATGGGAAGTAGACCGCAATAACGGTGACCTCAGGCAATTGGGGCCAACAAACACTCAGAGAACCATGCCTGATTATCTTGTGAAAGTCAAACGATCACATTATCTGTGGAAAGCCGGAATGAGTTTTGTCTTGTTATGCTCCTCCGGCTGTGCTGAAGGTCGCTCAGATATGTCGATGGCTGACTGGGCCACGGACAACACTCTATGGCGTGGCGACGCCAGCTCAGGCCAATTCGTCCATTTTGGATACCCAGAAGTCTATTGGGTCCGGGAAACACATACAAAAACTTTCGGTGTGTTGGACGCAGATAGTCGTGCACATGATCTTAATTAAGCGCTGGTCTCAGTGTGTTGTATGTGTGCCTGCATTGATGGTTGGTGAGGTGGTAAATAAATGATTGCCAGTAGCGTCTCACCCATAGGCTTCTGCCAACCTCGTCTGCTGTGCTGCTGGCTGCCGCTGACGGCTACTGGCACTCACTGCTGTCACGTCGTCTGGCGTTGTTCCCACCGTGACATTTGAAGAACGTTGAAGCAGACGCAACAGATGTCTCCAGTTGATCAATCAGCAAGGTCTCCATTTCCTGCCATTTTACTCTCTATCTTGGGTGGGTGGAAGGAAAGTGCTGAGTTTAGTTTGTACACGGGGATCCAGGAGGGTGGCCACCCAGTAGTACCTGTTGTTCATTTTGACTGGCCTTTTAATGCGAGGATCATATTGGAGGAAAGGACAATGGAGCATCCAAGCACGCATGCGAGAGATTTTTTTTTTTTTGGGAGCCCCCCCCTTGATTTCCCAAGCCTCTGGGTCGAGGGGCCACTAGCAAAGTCATCTTCCTCATTCTTCCGTCCTCCGCCTCCAAATTCGCGCCAAACACTCTCTTTCCTAAGGCTGGGAACGTTCAGTAAAATCGGGTGTCTAGAAATCACATCATTCAGCCTCCTCCTCGCTTCCTTCCGGCACGCTTCAAAACAGCCCTGGACTTACCTCAGATGATGCACCCTGTGAGTGAGCGCCGCTTGCACTAGCCTCTGGACCCCCGAACCACTGCTTAATGAAGACGATTAAAAATTGTGAAACTGTCGGGCCTTGTGGATTCGATGGAGAGAAAGTCTCGTTGATGTCCGCCATCTGTGTCCCTCTCCTCCTCCGTCGCTGCCGGACCTGATGTTTCAGAGTGTCCAACATTGTTCCAGAACTAGATCACCTAACAATGCTCCATGCTGACAAGGGCATCGTCCGCACTTGACCATTTTTGGTGGCATCTTCAAAAACTAGGCAGAAGGGATGGTGCAGAGCTCTTTCACCTGCCTCACTCTCGGTGGCTCAACACCCCGAGGTCCGCACCGCTGCTGTCAGGCAGATGTGTCACTCGTACTGCGTAATGGCATTGCGCTGATGCCACAATCGCTGGAGCATGTTGGAGGGTTGGGAATTCCAGCGTGTTGCCACGTCAACAATGAGACCGTTTTAATGGGAGGCCGAGCTGACGCTGCACACAGCAAGGCGGGGACGAAGCAGGTGCGACGGCGGAAGTGCGAACTCAGATCATCGTGCTTACTTCAGCAGGCAGTCCAGACCGGGGTTAGCATCTTTTTTGAAATTTCTGGACGACGAGGTCATGACATGTTGCCAGGCAAGGGATGGCTCCAGCCTACCGATCTTATGGGCGGCCAGCAGATTTCGCACGTTATTCGCACACCACCTTGCTGAACAAAGGTTCTTGTCACACAGCCAGCGCTCGTCTCGTTGCAGAGAGCCGTCCCCAACAGCTCCTGACCTGTGTGGGGACGGTCTCCAAGGACAGATTAATTTCAAAACGGCTGGTTTCTCTGGGGCACGTGATGCCACCAGAGGGACCTTGGGGGAAAGAGCCCTGCACCATCCCTCCAAGTTTTGAAGAGCGTTGCGACGAAGCCTGAGAGCCACCGTCACCCCGAGACATCCACCCAACTCCACACAGTGAAGCTGTCCACAGAGATTAGCGCCTTGGCCGTGGCTTACTAGTCCACTGTGTCGGTGGCTCAGATGGACTTTTCCGGACACAGATGCAGACAACGCGCTTGAAATTTTAGTATGGACACGTGTCTGGCCAGGGCTAGGGACGCCTTTTTTTGCAAAAAATGCCTGCTCGGCATCTTGTATTGGGGGGGCAGGCGAGAGCCAGACGTGGCGGAAACCCATCTTGTGTCCACCAGACGGAAGGCAACATTCCAAGGCCAAAAGCTGGCAATTGCCGACATCAGCTTTTGCTTTGGGGATGGTATTCGGTTGAAGTGTTTCTTTCTGCTCCCCAACCTGGTTAGACAGGAAGGCTGGCTGCTAGACTGGGCCGGCAGTACGGCGTGCTGGTCGTCAAACTGGCAGGAGGAGAAGGGCTAGGATGGGTCTTCTGGTGGTGCTTGTTGGTACTTCGGGCGACGGTGGAGGCATGAAGCGGAGGGCTGATCCATGATCAGGACCTGAGAGACATGGGCAGCTGAGGAACGCTTGGTGGTGGCGCAATGAGGAGGAGGCGGAGACAGAGGGTGTGAAGTGGTTGAGGCCGGCATCGGTTCTCTGGCCTTTTTTGGCAAAAGTGTTGCCTCCATTTCACACATGCATTCGTGCATGTGATAGGACATGTTGGTGTGGTTTAAACCACCTAAGGTTCTTGCCTCTCTACTTATGCGTGTGCGGCAAGGCGGGGCATATGACATCGCTGGGGGGGGGGGTGGGGGACACACCCCCCACCCCCCCCCCCAATGTGAATCAGAGCTTGCTCAAAGAAGGCCAGCTTGAGGGTTCTGGACCTTTTTGATGGGCGATTAGTGAGGGAGCGGGGTTGGGTTTGCGCTGACCACGTGGCTGGCGGATCATATCATCGGGACTTTTGCGACCGCCCTCTCCCTTTTTGTGGCGGGACCGTATTGACAATACCATCGTTTCTTCTCGTCACTGATGAATGCGCTCGGGCAAGCAAATTCTGCGGGAAAGACCAGGATGGATATCCGCAATTTCATCATCCATCATCATCAAACACAGGTGACTTCGTCGTCCTGACATTCTGCATCCAGAAGCTGCGGGCTAAAAAGCCAAGGGGCACTGCAAGGCGTTTCAGACCGCCCGGCGATTTTTGCCGATTGCCGGCTTCCTTCTTCCTCCTCTGATGGATCAGTACTGGGGTCAGAGCAGACTAAAATCATCCTATGATCTTATTAAATGACCTTTGACACCAACCGCATTTTGTCATCAAAGACGGTCTTCAGAAATGGGAATTATCCACCAGTGGTGGTGTACACGACAGTTGAATTTGGGCTGCTTCGCTTATGTTGGAGGATGTCGATGATGCTGATGATGACATTGTGGCCGTCCGTGAATGGTAGGAGGACGAGGTAGGTAAGACTGCTGGATGCAGGTTGCATTAACAACTGAAGGAACAGATTGGCGACGCTGTTTATTACTGAGTTCACAGGGCCCTGACCTAGCGATGACAGGCCTGCACGGTTCCTTGAAACCGATGGATCAGCTGGAGATGCGGATGTTGTTGCCAGGCACTGGAAGGAGCACCTTCTATCTGGTACCTTACCTCCATGTCTACCCCCCCCTCTTTGCTCGCTTACCACCTGAATTTCGCTTCCATGTTAAGAAATATAAAAATTTGAGAAGGTATGGAATAGTTTTGGAAAGTCTATTATTAACAGATCGGCAAATCGCAGCTTTTCTTCAAATCCTCTAATCAAAACAAAATTGTGGATTCAATTTAACAAATCGGGACTGGCAAAAGTGCAAAAAACACGTTATCTGTTATGTTTTTCGTATAATACAAGGTTGTTTTGGTACCTTTCAATTCACCTGTGTGTGACTATAAAATTGCTGTATAAGATATAAGTGCACGCATCTGAGATGAACAAAGCTGCGTCCGCCAAGTCAAAAAACACGTATCTGTTTATAGATTCGGATGATTACAATGTATTTTTGGCAACTTTCAATTCAACTGTGGTGACTATAAAATTGCTGTATAAGATATAATTGCACGATATCTGAATTAACAGAGCTGCAATGCGCCCAAAGTCAAAAAAACACGTATTGTTTTAGTTCGGATTGATGCAAGGTATTTTTGGCACCTTTCAATTCACTTGGTGGTGTGACTTAAAATTGCTGTATAAGATATAAGTGCACGCTTTTGAGAATGAACAAAGCTGCAGTGCGCAAAGTCAAAAAACACGTATTGTTATAGATTCGGATGATACAAGGTATTCTTTGGCACCTTTCAAAGTTCACCTGTGGTGACTATTTAATTGCTGTATAAGATTTAAGTGCATGCTTATCTGAATGAACAAAGCTGCTGCAATGCGCCAAGTCAAAAAACAAGTATCTGTTATAGATATCGGATGAGATACAATGGTATTTTTTGGCACCTTTCAATTCACCTGTGGTGACTATAAAATTGCTGTATAAGACTATAAGTGCAAGCTATCTTATGAACAAATCTGGATGGGCAAAAGTGCAAAAAAACACGTATCTGTTTAGATTTGACTGATACAAGGTTATTTTTGGCACCTATCACTGTGCTGACTACAAGAATTGCTGGATTTTTCTAATTTAAGTGAAAGGTGTGGATTTATATCAACAAAGGTGGAATGGCGTTAAAAAATGAAAAAAGAAGACGTATCTGAAATGTATACTGAGAATAAAACTGGAGTTTTGCTCCTAACAAAGAGACCTGCGTGTAACAGAACATGATGTTGGTAATCCTAATATAAAGTTCACACTGCCCAATAATATCCAGGAAATCTTTCAATAGCAAACTGTTAATAATGAAGATATTGCAGTGCAATGTCTACACTAAGTCTTGGTGAACTTTATCCAGTGTCCTTTATAGAGCTTGTCTGTGTTCGCCCATGGGCCCCCCCCCCCGCGCCTCCCCCGTGACTTTATAGCGATAGATGCTGCTTAAAATAATCTAACTACCTAAAATCTTCCAATGTCTAATCTAACTAACAGCTAATAGTAGAGGTTTCTTTGTTGAAAAATAGTATGATTTCGCTGAGTAGTTTGGAGACATGCAGAGCGCACGTCCAACTAGTATGAAACGCTGAGAGAGACTGAGGCAGAACAGGAAGGGCTGTTCTATGTTAAAACGAGGTCATGTGATTTTTCCAGCCAATCGCAACCATACACATCCCAGTCATGACGTCGCACACACATCTCACCCTGCTCTATTCTGTAAGCGATTGGCTGGCCGCCAATATGTCAGGAAGCCACGAAAATGGCGCGATATTAATAGATTATGCGCAGATTTTTAACTAAATTATCACGTGATCGGAAAAATCAGATTACCATAAAAACCGTGCCGATTTCAACTTTGTCGATAAAAATCGCTCAACAAAACTGCTAAGGTGACTAAACAGCAGCCACACTTAGTGGTTCTGCTATCGCCCGCCTACATTAGTCCCTCCTCTGCTGCGTGGCTCCGTCTTCTGTGGAACAAGTAGGACGCACAACGTACCTCCTGAGAGCCTCATCCCCCCCATGCCTGAGTAACGACACTGGCACTGTGACCAGGACAGCGTCGCAAGTTTCCTCAGTCCTGGTGCTGGATGAGGGACAGTCTTCAGGATCTTCTTGCTTCTGGAGGTGAGCCAGGTCAGAAACTAGTCTCCCTGTTCTCTGATATAAAGTACAGTGGGCGAGTGGCAGACTGGCAGTGCAGTCTCTCACACTAGCTGCCGACTGCTAAGCAGTGTGCAGTCCCTGACCCCACAGCCTGTGTAGAAATAAAAAAAAAAAATAATAATTATTGTTGATGTTAAATGCAATAAATGTGTCAAGATTATTGTTGAGTGCCGTGAATTTCCTTCTCTTCTAACCGAGGTATAATTATTGTTGATGTCAATTGTATTTTGGATGCTTAGTGCCATTGTACCACTAGTAGTGGTCAGCACTGCTGACTCATCATAAATGGGCACTTATTAATTATGCTAATTCTCACAGGTATCAGCAAGTTTGCATTCAGGGGACAAGAGTTATCCCCTGGATACAGTCTGCCTGCAAGACTTGGCATTTTTATGGAATATTAAAATAAAATTTTTGACTACGTCTCAGTAATAGAAAAATATAAGCATTTCTGGTCCCTGCTTTACACCTCATATGGTAGGAGACATTTGAGTTACTGAGAGGCCATTGACATCTCATTTATGACTACGTCCCTGGTAACCACTAAGATACTGTGAAAAACCGCACCCCAACATATATCATGAATAATAGCTCAAATATAGAATAAATGTAGTCCAAATAAGACTTTATTTGTGCTATTATTCTCCATTCCAACACCATGATATATGTTGTGGTGCTGTTTTTCACAGTATCTCATTGGTCATCAGGGATGTATTCATAAATGAGATGTAGGTCGCCTCTCATTACATATGCTGAACACCGTAGATTAGAAGAAAAAAAATTCAAACACCAATATTGTAATTTTTTGGTAATTTCAAGGCTATTTAACAATATGTTCTTCCTGATTACCATCAAAGGGCTAATTATAACAGTAATACTGCACAAATGTAACTACTCCTCAATATCTCGCTTAACTGGTAAGGAGAAGTTACATTTATACAGTTCTAAAATTAAGTCAGCCCTTTAAGGTACGCTGTGAGGCCGATGAGTTTGACACCTCTGATCTAGAGGTATAGTTGAATTTGTAAAGTGGTACGACATTGGGTATCAGGTCCTTTCTTGAGAGGTGGATTTTATGAGGCTTTCGGAGGCAAATCAAAAAGATAGACATTGTTTATATTAGGATAGGAAACTTTCCTCTGAAAGACAAGCAACCTAACCTTTTGGGATAGGTTTTGATCCTGTCTTTTTTAGATGGATCCCAAAGTCAATCTAAAGTATAAAAATGATGCTGGGGCATCAAACTTAGATGTTTGTGTTTAGGGAGGAGTGGACTTTACAAGGTGGACAGAGGTAAAAATGCAATTTCCTTTCTCTACCAAAAATGATCACTTATATGCTTGCTGGTACAGCTTTCAGCATATTGCATGAACTTGGCCATTCTAACCTCTGCAGTTAATAATGCCTGCAGGAGAAATGTTGCTGCAGGGTAAATGTTGCATTAAATCCTGTGTATTTTAATGACTAAATGCCTATGTAATGTATAATGTGTCAGGTTCACCAGAGTTAGAGCAACTCTGCTAGAGTGGATTTTGTTTTTGAATCATAGTGGATGGCCTTGAGCAAGTAGAGCAAGGTCTGTGGTTCACCCTCCAGTCAATAGATAACGCAGGTACACTGAAGGAGCAGGTGGTAATGACAAGAGTCCAGGGAGCAACATAAAGTCAGTTAGTGGCAATTGGATGCAGCAGAGAGCAGACCTGTCAAAGAGAGAGTACAGTAAGACCCAAAGTCTGAGAAATACTGACAATGAAAAAGCCTGGTAGAAAATATGGCAAAGAAGCCAGGGTAAGCTGTAACCGGAGTGCGAGCAACATCATCATAACACATGAAGAATCCATGTGGATGAAGAGGGACACTCCCATCTAAGGTGCAGGCAGCCGAAGACAAACTGTTGCTTTGGGCTGTATGCCCTGAGTAGACTATTATAGAATATGACTGAGGAAATGCCTGTCTGCAAATTACAAGCAGAAGACCCCTTTTTTTTATAATATTTTTAGGGCATATGGTTACGAGTTGCATTCATAAGAAAAGCCTTCAACTTCCTCTATAGTTTATTTCCCATACAAGCTTGTCTTAAATTGTCTCCATCTTAAATTGAAGCAAAAATCTTCCTAGCATTTAAAAAGTATTAAAAACTTGATGAGCAATGATAAACAGTAAACAATGTGTCAAACCTACAGTTTATTAATTCAAAAGCGATGTCAGTGCCGTGACAGAAGAGACTATTACATTAAAGAGGTTTTCCTAATGAAGTAAAATTGATTTGAGAAGCTTGCAAATGTAATAATAAACATGTTCACCATTCATCATTATTAAAAATTCTGTACCATTCATGTTTAAGCTGCTGGCTTAGTGATCCATAGTGTACAGCTTGTCTTTATGGGATACAACCAGGGACGAGAACCCCTCAGTCCTGGCCGTACATACTTAGACATCACCTTTCCACTCAGGCAGGTACTGTCAGTCTCTTTGTCAGTCTCTCTAATGCTGAACTAGTGTTCAACTCCAGGTGCTGTCATTCTACTCATGTCATATGTACTTCTTAGTAATTAGTTAAACAGTGCAAAAAATAAAAATAAACTTCAATCAGGTATGTGCATTAAGAAAATAAAAAATTCACATGTTTGATTCCTGCAGGGATTTGAACCTAGGACACCTGTGTTGAAAGGCAGAAGTGTTATGTACTTAGCTACATTGTAGCTACACAGCTGTTTACATAAACAGAACTTTGTTTGAGTGAGCACAGGGTGGGGAAAGGCATGGTCATGTCAAGTCTGCTGGGTCACATGATATGCAGTTCAAACCAATCATGCATACCCTTTGTGAACACAGTGAAGGCTGAAGCAGGACAAACAAGGCATTAAATGACTGTGATAAAAACCAATTTAAGCCTGGTTTCACATTCTCTAGCTTCCACATCTGGACAAAACCATGTCTTAAGGAGTGAACAATGGCCATACCAGAGGCGTAACTTAAATCTGGGCCCAAAAGCATAATTTCTAAAGCTCCCAACTACCATGTGCCATTTAAAAAATGGTGTCTTCTTATGTGGCAGAGGGACCTCTGGGCCCCCTCAGGCTCTAGGACCGGTAATGACTAGTACCTCTGCACCCTTTACTGTTATGGTCCCTGCCATGCACATATGCCTATGATATACCAGTTTCACCTGCAAACTCAAAAGGTATTTGGGGACTGCATGCAGAGGTGGTGTTGTCCACATGCAGCTGAATACACCAGAGCCTTCCTTTACAATACTGTCTATGTGCTGCAAACATTAAACTGTGCGTCTGACCAAAAAGCAACATAATCATGGCAAAGTAGATTACCAATTTGTGATATTAGTGAATTCAGCAAAAGGTTGCAAGTTTGCATATTTTGGCCAAAATATCAAATAAAACCTGAAGTTTATCATTTTTGCAATATGCAGTCTGGTCTTGTGATATTGGGGGAGCATGGGGTGTCAGTACTTTGTGTGGTGTTGGACATCCCATCTGATCTAACCATATGGGAATCATGAACACTGTAAGGCTATGTCTACACAGAACTGGATTCTCATCAGATTTTCGACAGATTCTGTATTTAGAATTCGACGAAAATCCGACTGTACCCAGTGCTGTGTAGACATCAATAGAAAATTCATGCTGTAGTCTACATAGCACGGGTTTTCCACTGAAGCCGTGTGCTGTCCGGCGGATGATGAATCATGTGCTATCTTCCGCTGGATTCCCGTAGCCTTAATGTATAGGGCTGAGTGGAATCCGAAATCTGACCACTTTTTTTTAGCGTAAAAACTGCATCAAAAACCGTAACTTCGCTGTGTAGACTGTAACGGAAGAGCGGGTAAAGCAGGTAGTGGACCCACTGGACCACTGCCGGGCTTGCTCCAAGGGGGCGTAACTAAGTGGCAGTCAGGCATCTTCACAGAGCCTTTGATGGTAAGGATGGCTTACCCCAACAGCCACCAGGTGCTACCTTAGAGCAGTCCCCAGCAGTGGCAGCTGACCAACAGGCCAGAAGTGCCAAAGCTAGGCACCAACAGAATAGGAACAGAGACAAAGCAGACTAGATATGGATATGTGCAGGTACAAACAAAGACAGGACAAAACGGATGCCAAACAGGAAGATAAACATAAGGCAAATGAACAATACATGGACAGACTGAAAAAAACACCAAGAACAAGCAGAGACTTAAGCTAAACTCAGGCAAGGAACCAAGGCACGACCAGGGCAGGAACACAGGCAGAGAACAAGGCAAGGGAACTCACAAAGACACAGACACAAGGAGACCAACATAGAGACTAACCAAATATAGAGGATACCACAAAGATACAAACAAGACAGCGTGTGCACACCAGACTGCTAACAAACAAGATCAGAAACCAAACAGCAACAGCCTACAACAAGCCACAACATGCAACAACATGACACAACAAGGATCAGGCAGGGAGTGTTGAGAGGAGCAGGCTTATAAACCCACAGGTGGAAGGGGATTGGCAGAGGAAGCCCAACCCCGTTGCACACTGTGGGAATAAAGGAAGGGAAGATGTGGCCGCCGCCCTCTATAGAGACAGGGAATCAGGGCAGCAGCCAAGATGGAGGAGCAGCATGGCCAGTATGGGAAAAGCCGCACAGCAACAGCAGGTGGGCAAGCAGCGGCGACAGGAACACACACGGTGACAGCAGAGGTCGCGGCGAAGGAGAGGAATGCGGCACGGACCGTGACATAGACATAGCCTAAGGCAGCAAGGTGCACAAGATGTAGTCATATAATTGACACCCCATGGAAACTGTATCTGTCTGCAATAGTAGTACAGAGTATCCTGCTCTTGTGAATAGTAGGCAAGTGATTAGCTGTTAGCAGTATTCTGCACATAGCCAACATTGTGACTTATTTGCTTATTGCTTGACCAACATTGTGACTTATTTGCTTATTGCTTGAAATTGTTTTTTTAACCTGCTTTCATATAATAATCATAATCTTTATTTATATAGCGCCAACATATTCTGCCCCACTTTACAATTTGGAGGGTATAAGAACAAACAAAAAGACAGACATTATAAAGTGAAAAGCTACTTACACATGAGACACAAGGTGTGAGGTCCCTGCTCGCAAGAGCTTACAATTAATTAGGGTATATGGGTGAGACGAAGGGTGAGAAATGCTAGGTTTATAATTCTCCAGCCATATTACATAGATATGGGGTGGTTGAAATAAAAATTGGATGAACATGCCTCCCAGACAGTACATCTATATACAGATAAGTGCCGAAGTGTAGGGAGTGACAGAAATGTGTCCGCTAGAGAGTGGGGGTTAGCAATAAGGGATTGTCGTAGGTCAGACTGAGAAGATGTTTTCTCAGGGACCCCTTAAAACTATGAGGGTTATGAGTGTGCCTAATCGCCGGCAGTAGCATGTTCCAGAGAACTGGTGTAGCACATGTGAAATATTGAAGGCGGGCATGTGAAGTTTGGATGAGTGAGGAAAGTAATCTGATATCAGCAGCAGAGCGGAGAGACCGGGTAGGGTGGTACAAAGAGATGAGGGAAGAGATTTAAGGGGTGCAGCGCTGTGGAGAGCATTATGGGTGAGAGTGATTAGTTTATGTTGTATCCTATACTGAATGGGCAACCAGTGCAGTGACTGACCAAGGATAGAGGCTGGAAAGAAAGATGAGTCTGGCTGCTGCATTCAGGACAGATTGGAGAGGGGAGAGATTGCAGAGAGGGAGACTGATAAGCAGTGAGTTACAGTAGTCAAGACGAGAAAGAATAAAAGCAGCAATGAGAGTTTGAGTTGTCTCCACTGGGAGAAAAGCAAGGATTCTGAAGATGTTCTTGAGGTGCAGGTGACAGGAGCGGGCAAGGGATTGGATATAGGGGGTGAAGGAAAGATCAGAATCTAGTATAACCTCAAGACAGCAGGCTTGCTGCCTAGGAGTAATGGTGATACCACACACTGAAACAGAAATAGCTGAGGGGAGTTGGTTAGTAGATGGTGGAATGACAAGAAGTTCAGTTTTCGTGAGGTTTCGTTTAAGATAGAGGGAGGACATGATGTAAGAGACAGCGGACAGACAGTCACTAGTATTTTGTAGGAGAGCAGTAGTGATGTCACGGGAAGAGTTGTATAATTGAGTGTTATCAGCATAGAGATGGTACTGAAAGCCAAATCTGCTGATGGTTTGTCCAATGGGGGCTATGTAGATTGAAAAGAGGAGATGACCTAGAACGGATCCCTGAGGAACCCCAACAGCAAGAGGGAGAGAATAAGAAGTAGTACCGGCAAATGAGACACTGAAGGAATGGTTAGAAAGGTAGAATGAGAACCAAGAAAGAGTGGTGTCCTGGAGGCTAAAGATGGGCGAATTTCCCGAAATTCGGTTCGTTCACTTCGCCGAATTTCTCGACAAAAAATAACTTCGTTCTGAATTACTTCGGGACGAATCACGTTAAAAAAACAGCTATTTCCAGCTGCACAGAGCCTGCAGGGTGCTGTAGAATGTTGTGCCATGCTTAAATATGCAGAGCTTGGTTTGGTCTTCATACAAGGTTTTTTTTTTAGTATGACACGCAAAAAGGATTTGCCCGCCGCTTAAAAACGCTTCACTATAAAATTCCCTGGGCACTTAAGAGGGCAAAACGACCAAAAAAAAAGGGGGAAAAATGTAGCCTGATAAATTCATGCGAGCGCCCGCGGGAAAAAAACAACCCCTGAGGGCTGGGTTTGGAAAACATCAGTGACAGAGTGTGGAGGTGACGGCGGCAGCCACGCATTTATGAGGCCCAGAGAGGGGCACAATAAACATCTTGGAGGTGGCAAAAACAGGAGAAAGGGCCACGAGTGGAAAAAAAGACCAGTGGGGAGGTTAGGGCCCAGCAGCCACGAAAGTGCATGAGGTCGCCCAGGGGAAAGTGACATTCTAGAGGTGGCAAAAAAAGGGAGTGGGCCCAACAGAGTGGCACAATGAAAAACGTGTGGAGGTCATGGCAGCAGCCAAAGCAGCGCATGGGGTCAGACGTGGCACAAAAAACAGAGTGTGTATGTCACGGCAGCATCCCACAGCACCCAGCATAGGCCCAAGAAAGTGGCACAATGACAGGTTTTTGAAAGGTTCACGGCAGCAGCCAAAGAAGCAGAAATGAGGTCAGACAGTACACAATGACACATTGGGGGTAGGTCCGGCAGCAGCCACGCAAGCGGGGTGAAGTAAAGACAGGGTGGAAAAACAAGGGGGACAATCCAAAAGGAGGTGGCAAAAACAGGGGGTGGGCCACAAAAAGGTGGGGAAAAAGGAACCCCCATTTGGGTTGAAAAAGGTTTTATGGGGGGGGCAGCCACAGCAGCAGCATGAGGTCAGACAGGGGGCACAATGCAGGGGTGTGGGTCAGGCATCAGCCACAGCACCCGCTTAGGTCAGACAGGGCAAAAAGACACAGTGTTAGGTCACGGCAGCAGCCCAGCAGCGCATGGGGCAGAAAAGGGGGCACAATGACAATTCTGGAGGGGGGGGCCAAAAAACGGGTAGGCCACAGAGGGGCCCACAACGACACAGTTTTTCTAGCTTACAGCAGAAAGCCACAGCAGCGGGCATAAAAGTCGGGACGGGGCCAGTGATATTCTAGGGTGGAAAAAAAAAAGGAGTAGGCAAACAGAGGGGCAAAAGGGCACATTTGTAGAGGTCCCCGGCAGCAGCCCAGCGCAGATGGGGTTTCAGACAGTGGCACAATGACAGAGTGTGAGGCCCAGGGCAGCACCCACACCACAGCATGAGGTCAACAGTGGCACAATGACAGTGTGTGGGTCCGGCAGCAGCCCACAAGCAGAAATGTTTTTCAGACTTGGCACAATGACATTCTGGAGGGGGCCAAAAACAGGAGTAGGCCACAGAGGGAACAATGACACAGTGTGTGGGTTTACAGCAGCAAGCCACACAGCACATGGGTCAACGTGGCACAGTGAAATTCTAGGGGTTAAAAAAAAAAAGGGGGGAAAAGGGGCCTAAAAAGGGAGAGGCAACCAATGACACAGGGGTGGGAATTTAAAAATGGGCAAGCAGCCCCAGCAGCAGCATAAAGGTCAGACAGTGGAACAATGACAGGTTGTAGGTCACGGCAGCACCCCACAGCAGCGATGAGGTCAGACGGGTGGCACAATAATTTTTGGTAGGTAACGGCAGCAGCCACAGCGCAGCATGAGTCAGACAGTGGCACAATGACAAGTGAAAAATGTCCCCGGGCAGCACCCAAGCAGCAGTTGAGGTCAGACTTTTGGCCCCATGACACAGTGTGTGGGTCATGGAAAGCACCAGCATGGGTTTCACCAGTGGCCCAAAATGACCCAGTGTGAAAGGCCACGGCAGCACCCAAACAGCAGCAGCATGAGGCCCAGACAGGGGAAAATTAAACATTCGGATTTTCCCAAAAACTGGAGTAGGCCACGGAGTGGCACAATGAAAAAAGAGTGGAGGTGACGGCGCAGGGGGAAACAGCATGAGGTCAGAGAGGGGGCACAAAGACAAAGGTGGAGGTTACGGCAGCAGCCACGAAACATTAGGCCCAACAGTGGCACAATGACGAGTGTGGGGGTTTGTTTGGCCAATCCCCAGTCCCTGGTAAAGAGGGTTTGGGGTGCAGAGGGGAAAAAACTGTCACAGATGTGGGGCCCTCGGGCGGGGGGCGGGGGCACAGATTAGTGGCTGGGGCCCCCCCGGGTTTTTTAAAAACCCAGACTCATTTTTTAAACAGTTTTTTTTGGGGGCGTCATGGCTAAATGTAGTCTAAACCCCAAAGGGCCTTTTAGTTTTTGGGGAAAACCCTGGCCGATCCACCCCTTTGTTTCCCATCTTGACAAGGCAGTTTTTCCCCCATTTCCCTTTGGAAAGCGGGTTCCCCGGGGGGGTAACAAGGGCCCCCCGCCGCACTAAAACCCCCGCCCCTGATCCCCAAAATACGGGCCCGGGGCGGCATTTTCCCCACTGCAAAACTCAGCAAAGTTGGGGCCACATATCCATTTTGGGCCCTTAGTCCAGTGGTTTTTCTAACTGGGGTGGCAGAGGTCCCTGTCCAAGGGCCACCACCGGGTTGGGTTTCGGGGTCGCTCCGGCCCTTTTTGCGGCTGCTGCTGGCACGGGCCCCCCCTCACAAAGGGGGTGAAGGAAGGTTTCATCGTGACCCGGGACTTAGGGTTTTCGGGAAAGGAGCTGGTATTTCTCCCTCCCCCACCCACCCCCCCCCGGCACCCGCGGCAGAAAGAACGTGAGCCTGAAGAACCCCCGGTCGACCTGTCAGAGGAGGGACGATGCCCACATAGGCAGCGGCCAACTGAATACGGAGGATTTCCCTTTAGTATTTGAGTTTGTCCTCCCTCTCAATAGGGGGAAAAAGGCTCCTTTTTGGACCGGTAGCGGAGGTCCAATAGGGTGGAGAGCCAGAAGTCATCACTCTGCCGGATGCTGACTATTCGGCTGTCACTACCCAGGCAAAATCAGCATGCTGCGGGCCATCTGACAGTAAATCCGAGGGGCTCCCTGCTCCATCTCCCTGTATTACTGCCACGGGGGCTTGCGGTCATCTGCCTCGTTCCTCATCTCCATCTACCTCCTCCAGCGCTCCTGCTCCTCCTTCTTGTCACCTGGGAAAAATCCACTCATTTCACCCAGACAATGCTTCTGCTCCCAATGTCCTCCTCCTCCTCCATTTCAATCCCCACCGGACTCATTTGGCCGCGTGAATGTATTCGCCACGTCTCCAGTCCCCTGCCCAGACAGATTTTTCAGCATCTGTTCCGGACATGAAGCAGGGGGAATGACGTTATTCATCCCTAATCCTTGCGACTGACAAATAACGTGGCATCCTAGAATGTCATCAACAAACGGCCAGATGTCAGCATGAGCTCCCCACTGGCTGACATCAAAGTTACACAGGGGAATTTACTCTTGTCCGCCTGGATCATCAAAAATCGTTAATGGCCTTTCTCTGTTCATACAGTCGGTCCAACATGTGCAGGCTGGAATTCCAACGGATGGAAAACATCGCATATCAGAGTGTGTTGGGGGAGGCGTTCTGCCGCTGCAACTCGAGGAGGGTGTTCCTGGCTTTGTAGGATAATGGATGAAGTGCATGCACAGTTTCCTGGCCATTTTCAGAATCTTCTGAAGTTCGGTGGAAGACTTCAGGAAACCTTTTCACAACCAGATTGAACACTTTCAACCATGCAGGGCGACATGGACCATCCCTCCTCAGTGCAGCGCGGACACCATGTTCCTCCCATTGTCCGTCACCATGGTTCCGTTGCAGTTGGCGCGGAGGGAAAACCACAATCGATTTCTTGCTGCATGACGCGGAGCAGTTCCTCCCCTGTGTGACTTCGTTCACCGAGGCCAGCCAGGTGTAGAAAATGCGTGACACCAAAGTGCCTACACATGTACTATGATGGAGCAGTACTTGTGGAGGCTGAGATGGTGGTGGGGGTGGTGGAGGAGGAGGCGGACCCTTGGCGCAGAGCCGCAGTTTGACAACATGGAGGAGGAAAGCGGCGTCTCCTGTCCAAATTGTTTTGGGGTGCCTGGGCCAGGAAGCACATTCACCCAGTGGGCCGTAAAGGACATGTACTGGCCCTGACCGATTTAAAAGCTCCAGACGTCCGCACTGCCGTGCACCTTGGAACAAACCGATAAGCTCAAGGACTTGCCACCTTCTGTTCTACATATTTATGAAGTGCTGGTACTGCCTTTTTGGAAAAGAAATTACGGCTGGAACTCTCCATCTCGGCTCGGCACAAGCCATTAGTTCTCTGAACGGTGCAGAGTCCACCATTTGGAAAGGGAGGGACTGCAGTACCAACAACTTGGACAGGAGCACGGTCAGCTGCTGCACCTTAGGATGGTTGGACGTATACTGTTGTCTCTTTGCAATCGCCTCGCTGAATGACTGCTGGCGAAATGAGTAGCGAGGAGCCGGAGCATCTGGACCTGGAGATGATGTCAAAAAGAAACAGCTCCCTTCTGCAGAGGTGGTGGAGCCTTGACTGGCTGCAATGGCATGCGTGCCACTGGCCACTGCTGCTGCGGCGGCAGGACGGACCACCACATCTGAGCCACGTTTCTCCCAGGCCACCGGATGGTGACGCTGCATGTGTTGACGCAGGGCCGTGGTGCCAACGTTAGCTCCCTGGCCACGCTTCACTTTCTGCCCACAGATTCTACATATACCCATATTCGGCTCCTCCGGTGTCTTAGCAAAGAACTGCCACACCGCCGAGTATCGGATTTTACCACCAACGCTCCGCACTGAGTGACTACTGCCGCCGCTGCCTCGCTGAGTCCCTGTGCCGCTACTTTCTTGGACCTGCGAAGCGGGTTTTTTACCCCGTGTCCGCTTGGCTCCCGACCTCACACTGCTGCTATCCTGCTGACGCACGGCCACACAACCCACTTGCTGGCTGCGCCGCTGCCTGACGCGCAAGCTGACGCCCTCTTCTCCTGACGATAATGAAGCCCTTGCCTCACCCAGCTCCCAAGTGCGGTCGGCTACATCATCATCTATTTGTGTTTCATCGTCACTGCTGTGCTCATCACCGGTCTTGGTATGAGGATGCTGACCCCTCACAACATGACCTCCCATGCCACTCTCAACATCTATACTTTGCCGCCTACTGCAAGAAGCAGGGGATATTGGCCCCATTTCTTCGCTGCCAAGTAGCTGCTGACTGCCCTTCTCAAATTGTTCATCCTCGCTATATAGTAGCGCTGAGCCCAGACCACATAGTAGATCTCTGGCTGAGGGAACCGGATGGGACAGAGGCGGGTTGAGGACAGGTGAGGGCCGCTGACCCACTACCCGGGCCATGCCAACTAAAGGTTGTGTCTGACGTTCCCACCGACTCTTGGCTGGGGTTGTCAGATGTCATCTGGGAGGAAGTGGATGACCTAGTCAACCAATCAAGAACCCTTGGGTTGCTAGTTAGCACACGGCCGCTAGATGACAGCGGCAGTTGTGGCCTCACCGAGTGACCCCTGCTGCGACGTCCCCTTTCTGTGCTGCGACCTGGGCCTGGAATGTTTGTGCCTCTGCCACTCGCAGGTGAAGAGCCTGCCACCTCTCTGTCTGACATACTGTTTGTTCTAAAATGTACAGACACTGTTTGATGAAGATATCTGTATATGATAACTACACACCCTGTATTTGACTCCAAATGAACCCACTAAGAAGCTTGGGTATCCCTTGGATATAAATTGCCTCCAACCAAATTGCGTTTTCTTGCTTTAAAAACAAGAAAAATTAATTAAAACCCTTTGGTTGAATTATGCTACAGGGAAAAATTTTTTTGGCGGGGAAAAAACGGTTTTTTTTGGGCACCTGCAGAAACAAGCTTTTAAATTTAACCCCTGGATGTTAAAATTTCGAAAAGAATTGAGCAGCCACAAACTACTACTTTGTAGCGTGTTAAATTGCGTGTTTCTTGCTACACAAAAAGAGAAAAAATTTTAATTAACCTTCGCTTGTGAAATATGGTACAGGAAAATTAAAATTTTTTGGAGGGAAAAAGAAGGTTTATTTTTGTCACCACAGCAGAAAAACAAGCTTAATTAACCACTGGATGTAAATTGCGCCAAAAAATTGAGCAACCACAAAACTACAGCTTTGTAGGGGTTAAATTGCGTGTTTTCTACGCTACACAACAAAGAAAAAATTGTAATTAACCTTCGCTTGTGAATTATGGTACAGGGAAAATTGTAATTTTTGGAGTGAAAAAGACGGTTTATTTTGTCACCACAGCAGAAAAAACAAAGCTTAATTAACCCCTGGATGTAAATTGCGCAAAAATTTAGCAACCACAAACTATAGCTTTTAGCGTGTTACAATTGCGTGTTTCTACGCTACACAACAAGAGGAAAAAATTGTAATTAACCTTCGCTTGTGAATTATGGTACGGAAAATTTAATTTTTGGCAGTGAAAAAGACGGTTTATTTTTGTCACCACAGCAGAAAAACAAAGCTTAATTAACCCCTGGATTTAAATTGCGCAAAAGAATTGATCAGCCAAAAATGAAGTGGTATTTGTATTGTAAAAACGCTGTTTCTTTAAATGAATACACAGGAACTGGCTTAGATCCCCCTTGAATATTCAATGTGCTGTGAGCAGATAGCATTAAAATGTATATGCAGCAGCATTGGACGCACACTGGACTTCAGATCCAATACCCCCAAAAAAACAAAATAGAACATTAAGAGAAGCAGTCTCTGAGACAAGCTGAGCACCCCACAAAAATCGTGTATAAAAATCAGGGTTTTTCAGTAAGAGCCATCACAATCAGCCGTGGCAGCACCTTCCCTGATCCGTACAGTGAGAGGAGTGTGAGCTCCCAGCGTCGTGCCCGGACTTATATAGTGAGGTGACGTCACAGAATCTCGCCCGGGCTTGATTGGCTTCATCTCTGCACATGTCATGCAGGCTATGCCCTTCTTCCTCCCAGAGTGCTTTGCCCCATGTAACGCCATGTGCTCGCAGCCATTTTATCAATCAAAAGCACACTTCGTTCACCCGAAGTACCCCAAACTTCGACTTCGTTCAGAACCGAAGTTTTCCTGAAATTCTAAACGAATTCCACTTCGTCAGAATCAATTCGCCCATCTCTACTGGAGGCCAATGGCACTGAGCATGCTGAGGAGAGGTTGGTGATCCACGGTGTCAAATGCTGCAGAGAGATCCAGAAGAAGCAACAAAGAGTCGTTGCCCTGAGATTTAGCTGTGAGGAAGTTATTAGAGACTTTAGCTAGAGCAGTTTCTGTAGAGTGTAAAGTGCAGAACCCTGATTGTAGAGGATTGAGAAGAGAGTTAGCAAAGAAACAGTGGATTAGGCGAGAGTAGACCAAGCATTTCAAAAGTTTATAGATGATGGGAAGGTTAGAGACTTGTTGGTAATTAGCAGCACAGATAGAGTCTAGAGTGGGCTTTTTCAGTAAAGGGGTTATAACAGTGTGTTTAAATGAAGATGGAAAATCCCAATGGAGAGAGAGAGGTTACAAATTGCAGTTAGGTGAGAGAGAACAGCTGGAGAAATGGACTGGACAAGGTGGGAGGGAACAAGTAGTGGGGTGATCACTAGAACAAGTAGTGGGGCAAGCAGACAGGAGAAGCCTGGATACTTCTTCTTCTGTCGTCGAGTCACGAGCTGAGAGACTAATGGACCTGCGGGCGGGGAGGGGTGTGATTTGGGGTTTGAGATGAGATGTTTTGCTGGATATTGTCAATTTTGTCTGTGATGTGAGTGGCAGGTCTTCAGCACAGAGGTCAGTGACCGGGGCCTGAGATTTAGGCCTGAGGAGGGAGTGAAAACAGTCATTTTGGGTTGTTGTGTAATGTTGAGATGAGTGAAGGGAAATATTGTTTGGTGAAAAGCAGTGTGGTAAGTCCTGAGCATAAATCTGTAATGGAGAAAGTCTGTAGATAGCTTTGACTTTCTCCACAGACATTCAGCACACGTGAAACATCATTGCAGTAAACGAGACTGAGGTGTGTGCCAAGGCTGCCGGCGTTTGACTCTGATGGTGCGGTGTGTGAGTGGTGCCAATGTGTCCAGGGTGGTTGAGAGTGTTTCATTATATTGTTTGACAGCCAGATCAGGACATGAGAGGGAGGAGATTGGGGACAGTGAGGACTGCAGGCAGTCTGTGAGTTCCTGAGTGTTGATGGAGCGGATGTTTCTGAATGTGGAATGTGGAAAGCTGAATTCTCAGCCTTCTCTGGACATAAAGGCAGGTGTGTCCAGAGAAGGCTGAGAATTAGTAATAGTGAAGGAGATAAGGTCATGATCAGAGAGCACATAAAGAGAATTAGTAAAGTTAGAAATTGAGCAGAGATAACAGAAGACCAGATCAAGTGAGTTCCCATCCTTGTGGGTGGGAGAGCCTGTAAATTGCAAAAGATGTTAGTGAAAGAAACTGAGAGGCAGAAGGGGAGATGTGATCGTCAATGGGGATGTTGAAATCACCCATGATGAGTGTGGGTATTTCAGTCGAGAGAAAGTGAGGAAACCAAGCAGCAAAATGATCCAGAAACTGGCGGGGAGAGCCGGTGGGTCTGTACATAACCGCGAC
Organism: Phyllomedusa bahiana; assembly: GCA_025379985.1. Taxonomy (NCBI): domain Eukaryota; kingdom Metazoa; phylum Chordata; class Amphibia; order Anura; family Hylidae; genus Phyllomedusa; species Phyllomedusa bahiana. The sequence continues at coordinate 10,904 of JAODAL010002186.1, read as the reverse complement.
TCTGAGAGAAAATGGCTGAAAGAGTCTGAGGGCGTGGACCTCAAAGGAGGGGAAGTGAGGGAGAATGTGGGAGGAATGAACTGGTAAATGCAGTATGGAGAAAGAGATATGCCAACTCTTCCACCCAGCCTGTTCTCAGGTCTGGGGGTGTGGGTTAAGTGTAGGCCACCATAGGTGAGAACAGTAGGGGAAGTGATGTCAGATTGTTGGAGCCAGGTTTCTGTGACAGCTAAAAGGTTGAGGGAGTTAAAGAGGAACAGGTCATGAACAGCAGTGAGTTTGTTACAGACAGACCAGGAGTTCCAAATAGCACATTTAAAAGGAGCAGTAAAAGACATACACAGAATAGCAAACAGATTAGCAGGGTTTTTTATGGAAGGCAGAAGAGTAGGTGGGATTACCAGTAAAGGAGGGTGGGCCAGAGTTTAGGGGAGATGTCCGCTGCAGCAAGAAGCAGGAGAATGAAAAGTGACAGGAGATGGGTCAGTGATGTATATGAGCGGCGTTTGTGTGGCACTATGCAAACAGGTGGTTTGTGGTAGTTGAAAATCAATGTGAATGTCCATTTTCTGTAATGTCCGTTTAACCTTTTACCGCCACAGCCAGTTTTGACCTTCCTGATAGAGCCCCATTTTTAAAAATTTGACATGTCACGTTATGTGTGAATAACTTTTTGCGACTGTTCCCCAACTGATTCAGAGACTGTTTTCTCGTTTCTCTTTGTGCTTTTCGTTAGAAATTCTGTTCCTTTCAATACTTGTTTATTTGTGAAAATTATCAAAATATCGTGAACAATTGGAAAATGTTGCTTTTTTTTTTTTTTTTTTTTCTGCGTGTAAGACAGTTATAACACTCAAACTAGTTTATAATTAGCATCGACCATATGTCCACTGTAGGTTGGCATCATTTTTTTAATGTATTTTTATTTTTTTTACAACATTAGGGGGCTTAGAGATTTAGTAGTAATTTTTCACATTTTCAAGAAAATGTGCAATACAATTTTTTTTTAAAGAGAAGTTCAGTTCTGATGTGGCATTGAGGGGCCAGTATGTTAGACACCCCAATAAGTGACTTAATCTAAGAAACTACACTCTTTAAAGTATTTAAAACAAGTGTTTAGGAAGTTTGTTAAACCTTTAGGCATTTCACAGAAGTTATAGTAAAGTGGAGGTGAAATTTAAAAATTTCTCTTTTTTTGCAGATTTTCAGTTTTTTTCCATTATTCATAGGAACACAGTAGATGTGACCAGGGAAATGCAACTTAATATTGATTTCCCAGATTCTGCTGTTTTCAAAGATATCCCATATGTGGCCCTATTTGGCTCAATCACAAGCCTCAGAGTAGGAGGAGCACTTACTGGACTTTGGGGTCTCATTTTGAATATGATTTTACTTAGGTGCCATTTCAGGTTTGCAGGCACCCTAAGGTGCTAAAACTTAATAAACACCCCTAAAAAGACTCCATAATGGAAACTAGACACCTTAAGGAATGTATCAAGGGGTGTAGTGAGTGTATCAACTCTACAGGTGTTCCACAAATTTTTTTAGCATTTGACGGTGAAAATAAGAAAAAAAAAATTCCAACAGTCCGCAATTTTAGCTGAAAATTTTTAATTTTTACAATAATCCTAGAAAAAAAACACCCCAAATTTTTTTTATGTAATTTCTTCCAAGTTTGGAAGTACTCTATGTATGGGTATTAACTTCTGTTTGAGTACATGGCGGGGCGTACAAGGGAGGAAGCACAACTTTGCTTTTGGAATGAACATTTTGATGGGTGCCATGTCAAATTTGCAAAACCCCCAAAGTAACAGAACAGGTGAAACCTTCCAGAACTCACCCCATGTTGGATTTTTAGTATAGGTTCATGAAAATGGGGGGGGGGGGAACATTTAAAGCTTACATTTTTTTGGGGGGAACGGGAAAATTACAAAAATATAAATACAATAATATAAATTTGATATAGGTGTTTATGTTTTATCACTTTTATACTATACAAATGCATTTATAAAAAATGTTGTTTTTATGTTTTCCTATTCTTCATAATTTTTTTATTTTTCTGTATACGGAGCTGATTATGGGCTTGTTTTTTGTGGAATGAGTTGAGGTTTTATCAGTACCATAAAGGGTTTAATATGACGCTTTTTATTAAGGTTTTTGCAAAGTGTTTTGAACAAAATACAGCAATCCTGGTAGTGTAGTTTTTATTATTAACAGCGGTCACCCTGCGGTATAAATGACATGCTGTCTTTACTCAGCAAGTCAATACGATTACAACAATACAATTTGTATATTTTTTAGGTTTTACTGCTTTTACACAATAAAAACACTTTTATTCAAAAAACATGTTTTTGCATCGTCATAGTCTGAGAGACATCACTTTTTTATTTTTTTATTTACAGAGATGTTTACGGGCTTGTTTTTTTTTTGCAGGATGAGTTGACATTTTTATTGATATTTGTTTTTTGGAAGGCAGGGTTAAGAAAATACTGCAATCCTAGTAGATTTTTTTAATTTTATCTTTAACAGCACTCACTGTCCAGTGCTTTTATTGTGTCAAACAATATTTACGCATCGCTGTCTTCTGATAGCCATAACTTTTTTTTATTTTATGCGAGTTTTTGATCGTTTTTTATTCCATTTTATGTGCTTCGGGAGGAACAAAAATCGCAATTCTGTGATTGTTTATCAATTTATTTTTTTTATAGCGTTCACCATGCGGGTTAAATAACATGACAGATTTGTAGGACAGGTCGTTACATACACAGCGATGCCAAATATGATTACTTTATTTTTTATCTCTTTTTGGCGATTGCCGTTTGTAAATTTGAAAAGGCCACTTTTTTATTTTATTTTTCGTGATTCTGTTTTACTGTGTTTTTACATTTTTTTTTACTTTTTCACCTTTCCACATAGGAGATTTGTATCAGGGATCTTCAGATCACTGGTACAATAGAGATCAGTACACAGCATTGATGCTGTATACTGGTCTCTATGGGAACTGTGAGTCATCATGCCTGGTAATGTCCACAATGCATTGCGGGCATGGTGACATCACAGACAGCCTGGAAGTGTTTATTACAACACTCCTGGGCTATCAGGTACTGTTCACTTCTCCTGTCTGTACCATAGATGTGGCAATAGTGATAGATCGTGACAGCTAAGGGTTAATTAAGCATGAGACCAGCGGTAATATACTGCTGGTCCCATGCCGTAATCATGTGGTGCACGCTCGTGAGCCCGCACTATCTGCAGGACGAACCCATACGTTCATTTGCAGGAATGCACTTCCCGCTAGGACGTATGGATACGTCCAATGTCGGGAAGGGGTTAATTAAATTTGATCCCATTTTCTGCAATGAGTTTGACAGTTTCCCCAGACAACTGTTCAATACCTTCAATGCTCTCCTCCGTCCACCAGCACCCCCTCCCCCATCTCTCCTCTCAGCAGATGACGTCGCCACTCACTTCCTAAATAAGATCAATCTCATCAGACAAAGCTTCACCCTGCAGTCCCCTCCATCTGTCTCTATCCCTGCAGTGTCCCGACATTCCACCTCTACACCTGCTCATCACTATTTCCCCCCCTAACTTCCTTCTCTACTGTCACTCATGACAAGCTCTCCACTCTACTGTCCAAATCCAACCTCACTACCTGTAATCTTGACCCACTGCCATCTCACCTCCTCCCTGACCTTAGTGCTGTCATCATCCCAGCCCTCGCCCATCTCTTCAACCTATCATTAACCTCTGGCATCTTTCCTTCCTCCTTTAAACATGCGGCCATCACACCCATCCTTAAGAAACCCTCTCTTGACCCCTCTTGTCTTTCCAACTATCGCCCCATCTCACTGCTTCCATTCGCCTCTAAGCTCCTTGAGCAGCACGTCTATCTTCAACTGTCCTCTCATCTATCCACCAACTCTCTCCTTGACCCACTGCAATCTGGCTTCCGACCCCACCACTCTACAGAAACCGCCCTAACCAAAGTCACCAACGACCTAGCAACTGCCAAAGCCTCACGCCACTACTCTGTGCTTCTCCTCCTAGACCTGTCCTCCGCCTTTGACACTGTCGACCACTCACTCCTCATACAAATCCTCTCCTCCCTCGGCATCACAGACTTAGCCCTTTCCTGGATAATAATAATAATAATAATAATAATAATAATAATAATAATAATAATAATTTGCCTTTGCAACACAGTGGGGGGACAGAACACAGAGTAATGAGTGGGTAGGGGATACTTTACTAATAAATTAAACTGTCCTACCATGACAAATTAAATTTTATTTTAACAACAGTTTTTGATTAGACAACACACAGCAAAAATTGTGCAATGGTTACCAGACACTAAATAAAAATACACTATATGTATTATCAGCAGTAAATTCATGTTCCCACACAGGGAAAGTCAGGCAATAAAATGTAATAAGAAGCATTGAATTGTGATAATTTCACATCTGCAGACTTATAACTATTCATAAAGATGCTTAAAGCTAATGCCAAATGTTTAAAATCTATAAAAAGCAACATTAACAAGATGAATAAATCTCTCATCCTTGGGATGCATTATTAAGTATAAGCATTGTTCTGAGATTTCTAGACAGATTACCCCAGCTTTAAGTATTTAAGTATTCTATTCTGTCATTTTATAACAGCAATATTTTTATACATTATAATGTCCTAATTATTGGTGGTGTTTTCTATTCAGTGTCACTTCGTACATGTGTTTTTGTTCTAGTATTTTTTAAAGTTTTTTTGGGGGATTTATTTTGGAAAAACAACTGGGGATGTTCAGAACAGTTAGAAAAAAAAAAGCCTTGACTTAAAAAAATGTCCCAAAATTTAAAAAACCCATTGAAAAGGAGACCATTTTGGGGGTTTTAATTTGATTTTTTAGCAAAAACTTTTTTGGCCCCCAAAAATGCCCCCTTTTTTTTTCCAGGAAATTGTGCTTTTTGTTGGACACCAGCCTTACTTTTACCCTTTCAGAAAAAAAAAAACCATTATTTTTTTAAAGGCAGGGATGAGAGGAAAATTTGGTTTTTGGTGTATGCTTTAACAGACTTTTTAAACCCCCTAAACCAAAAAACAGGGTTTAAAGGAAAACAAACCCAGGTTTAAAAGAAAAAAAGGAAAGAAAAATGTTTTCCCTTTTTTTCCATTTACTAAAAAAACATTTCTTGAATAAATTAAACCCTTTATTGATTTCTGAAAAAACATTTTAGGCGCCCATGTTTGAAATTTTGGGGTGCCAAACCCCCAAAATTTTTCTCCCCTTTTTTTCAGTTTTTAAAAATTTGCACTTGAATTTATGAAAGTGGTGAATGTGCGGTCATAAGTGGTGCCTAAAGTTTGACACGCCTTGCGTTATATTTGGTGGCACGTTTTTGTGGTACTTTAAAAAAATGCTTTTTCAAAATGTAAAAATAAATTTCGATAACGGTTTCAAAAACGGTTCATTTGAGAACAGGATTATGGTGGTTTGCTGTTTTGGGTTTCTTTAAATTTTTATTTTTAAATTTTAAAAATTTATATTTTTTGGGTTTATTTTTTTTAAAAATACAATTTTTTGGGAAAATTTTTTTTTTTGGGATTTTAATAAAAATTTAATATTAATTTATATTTTAAAAATTTATTTTTAAAATTTTATGAAATTTTTAAATTTATATATTTTTGAAAATTTTATCATAAATTACTTTGTATTATTTATGGTTAAAGGTTGAAAAATATAAGGCCCTTTTTTGCCCAAAATGGTAATTATTTCCCTTTACGACTTTTCGGCCCAGAATATTTTTTAAAATTGGTTGGGGTTTTAGCAGTTTATGCGCCTCTTTTTTTCCCTTATCCCCCCTTCAAAAATTTGTGTTGATATTACAAATTTGGTGTTGTTTTTTATCCCTTCCCAGAATGCCCCAGAACCCCCCAGAAGGGCCCCACTTTTTTGGGTTAGGCACTTTAAAAAAGTGTCAGGTGGGGTGCCAGGGGCCCCCCAAAAATATCCCTGTTGACGTGTCATACTTGGGGAACTAAGGGGGGAAATGTCACTTTTGGTGCATTTAATGTCAGCAAAGTGAAACTGCCCTTTTTCTATAGGGGGGCCCCCCCAAACCTTTTTTTGGGGTTTGTAAAATTTTTAAGTCAATTACCGATAAAAAACCCTACTTCTTAAGGGCAAAAAATTTTGGGACTTTTTGAAACCCCAAAAAAAAAAAAAACCCTTCCCAAAAAGGACCCTTTGTATAAAGGGAAAGGGCGCTGGAAGTGAATTGTCGGTCTCGTTTTCAGGGGTTTAATGCGCCTAAAGGTATGAAAGGGGTTTTTGTGTGTTTAAATTTTAATGAGGGTTAAATTTTGCCGTCTGCGGACTGTGTGTTACGTGCATTTTTGGAAATTTTTAAAATGTTTGTAATGCCCCAAAAACGGGTTTAAAAGGCAAATAGATAGGGGGGAAATAAAAGAAAAGTCATTATTTTTGCATGTCAGTGAATAGAAACTATGGAACTGATCTTGCTTGGTGGAAAACACCCGAAAACCTGAAGGCTTTAGATTTTGGATCTTGCTGTATGTAAAAATAAAGGGTGATAGCCCGGCCAAAAAAAAAATTTCAAAAATTTTTTGTAGGGAAAAAAAAAAAATTTTAAAAACTGAAAAACAACATCAGTGCGTTTTTTTAAGGGAAAAAATTAGTTTTAATTCTATTAAAATGTAAAGCATTTTATAGGGATTATTTTTATTTTTTTGGGGATATTATATATTTTTATTTTAAATATTAATATAAAAATTTTATTAAATTTAAATAATTTTTAATTTTCTATATTTTTGATAAAAATCAAAATCACTTTTTTTTTTATTGTATTTTTTGTAAGTTGAAAAAAGGGGGACTTTTTTTTCCCCTCCTCCTTGGGCAGGAGCCCACATTGAAATAGGTTGCCTTAATGCACCAGTTTTGCGAACCACTTTTATAAGGGCTAATATTAGAGTGGGGTTTGTGACACGAAACCCAGAGTGCCCCCTCATTTTTGGCGCATTAGAAGTGAAAGTCTACGAACATTCCCAAACCCATTCATTGGGTTGGGACATTGTGGACTATCACTTAGGCGCATTTTTTGCCAAAAAAAGGGTAAAAAACCCCCAATCATAATTTTCCCCTTTTTCCCCTGCTTTTTTGGGGCAGCAAGGGAGCCTTAGAAGAACACAACAAAAAAAAAAAGGGTTAGTTTAAGCGAAAAATTTTTATAACAGGGGGTTGTATAATAATAAAATGTATATAATAAAAATATCCTATTGTTTGTACGTAATGTATTTAAACAAAACAGTTATATAAAGCAAAAATGGTTTGAAACATCTATAAAACTAAACAATGTACATCCCCGGCCCATTTTTTTGGGTTTACCCGCAAAAAAAGGGTTTGGCCCCCCCTTTTTTGCCTTCGAATGCCCAATTCTTCGTGGCATAGATTCCAAAAGGTGGGCAACGATGCCAATTTTGGTACCAAGGGGCCCAAAGAGTGCCAAGAAAATTTCCCCAGCCCATGACACCCCACCCCCCAGCCTGAACCGTTGTACAAGGCAGGATGGATCCTGCTTTCTTTTTTTGTTGCGCCAAAATTCTGACCCTCCCCATCGAATGTCGCAGCAGAAATCGGGGACTCATCAGACCAGGCAAGTTTTTCCAAACTTCTAGTCCAATTTTTGATTTTACTTTGGGGAAATTGGGCCTCAGGTTTCCCGTTTTTGCTGAAAGGGGGTGGGACCCCTGGCTTTGCTCTGTAGCCCCTCTGCCTCAAAGTTGCCGTACTTGGTTCAGAAGCCTTCTGCCTACCCCGGTTTAACGGGTGGGTTTTGAGTCACTGTTGCCTTTTTCAGCTCGAACCGTCTGCCCCTTCTCCCTTTTACCCTTTGGGATAAAAAAGGATTTCCCCCCCAGGACTGCCCCTCATGGAGTTTTTTTTTTTCGGACCCCTTTTTCTGAAAACCCCCCAGAGTGGTTGTGCGGTGAAAATCCGGAGTTTAGCTTTCGAAAAAACTCAGACCAGCCCCCTGGGGCCCCCCAACCATGCCCCATTCAAAGGCACTCAAATCCCTTTCTTCCCATATGTGCTCGTTTTTGAACTGCAGGAGATTGTCTTGACCTGTCTACATGCCTAAAATGCACTGAGTTGCCGCCGTGTTTGGGTGATTAAAAATTGGGGTTTTTTAAACGAGCGTTGACGGGTTTTATTTTACCTAATAAAGGGGCCCGGTGAGTGTCCCCTCATGACCCCAAAATATGAAAACCCCTGGAAAAAATTTAAAAATTACCAAGATCACAGGAAAAAGCCCCATTTTAATTTTTGGCCAAAATTTAACTTTTCCCATGCACCCAGTCCATTTCCCATATCATGCCACCAGAATACCCGAGAAACCATGGTGTATGTCCACAAAAAATCCTGATGGTCGGGTTTAAGTAAATCAAAAAGGTTTTGGAAAGGTGGTCACAGGCTTTCTGAAGCCATGCTGCTGAATTTACAGTGTGGGAATGTGGGGGGGACCCATGAAAAAAAATTTATGAGGGCCAGCGCACAAATGCACAATTGAATGTCTGAGGAATTATTTTGGGAAGGAAAACCCAAAATTTTTTTAAGTACCCCCCTGCCCTCTTTGCCAGAATTTCTCCCCCGTTCATTGTCTTGCTGAAAGATCCTACCAGTCCCAGTGAAGAAAATCAGAGTATACAGGTGTACCATGGTCTTCAAGGATGGATTACTGCCCATATTGGTTGAAAGTGCCTTCTACATGGATGAGTGGGCTCAGAGAAAGCCACAGGAACATTTTCCCAGCCCATAACAGGCCCACCATCTGAGTTCTTCCATAACATTTGTAGGGGTTTGTTCTCTGATGTTAATCCCTTGACATGCCAGTGCTATCCATTCAAAACAAAAAATGTTGCTCATTGGAGAAGGCAACTTTTGTCAATCAATGGAGATCCAATTCTGTTACTGTTATGAAATTTGAAGAATTTTCTGTTGTTTAAACTTAAAAAATCAAGGGCTGATCTTTGGGAGCCTGAAAACAGAAAGGGTTCACGAAATTTTAAACCAATGGTCTATTTTGATGGCTAGCTGCTCCACTGTGGAATTTTGGCCTGCCCCCTTGATCCTTTTCTGAATTTACTCTCACGCTTTTGGCACACAGTGCTCTGTATTTCCGTCCCTTTTAGTTTAGTGGAAACTTGTAGACTATAACTTTCACCCGAAGCATGTGAACAATTTACAAACTACACGTTTTAAAAAATATTTTTTACCTTTGGCCTGAAAAGACAATAATATCCCTTTTTTACAACTCTGAAAAAGGGCCCCCTTTTTGCCTTTTTGGGGGGGGAACCAAAAAAAAAACACAAGGGATATGTGTGCAGACAGCCTATCACAAATGTCATATATCCAAAAAGTCAATATGACATTTGGACTTTTTTTCAGGGAACTATGTTTTAAAATTAATGGGATTTTTGACTACTTTTAAAAAAGGGGGAAAACCCTTTAAAACATGAGCGTAAACCCCCCACAATAGGAAATTTTTTTAAAAAAATTTTGCAGAAAAGGGGTTTTTTTTTTAAACCCTTTGTACGTGACAAATATAAAAAAAACAGGGGTTTTTTTTAATTTTTAAAAAAAAACAAGAATTTGGGAAAAAAAAAAAAAAAAAATTTGTACTGTTTTTAAAACCCATTATTTTAAAAAACCTTTTGAACGGCGGGGAAAAAAAAATGGTTTTCACAGTTTTTAAAAGCATATTAGACTATGAAAAAGAAAAAACCCCAATTTTTTACGGGGTGCTTTCCTCTAAAAAAAAGGGGAGGCCCCAAAAAATATTTTTTGGAATTTTGGGGGGGCCCCCGCCCCCCCCAAGGTTTTGGGTTGTGTAATCCCCCCTTGGTTTTATCTTTTTAGGGGATAAAAACCCAATTTTATTTTTTTAAAAATTTTTATATTTTTTTATTTTATATTATATATATATATATATAAATAATATTTTATATATTATTTTTTATATATATTTATATTTATATATATATATTTTATTTTTACCCGGGGGTTTTGGGCTTTTATAGATAGGTTTTCCAACCTTTTAAAATTTAGTCCCATCTTTAAAATAGTTGAAGCCCCTTCACAAGTCTTTTGAAAGGACGGAAAAAAAATCTTTTATTTCTTCCAAAAATGGGGTTTTTAAAACCATTTCTAGTTTTTCCCGAGGTTTATTTTTGGGGCGGGGGGGGCGACCTTGCAATCAAAGCTTGAAATTCTTTCTGGGGGGGGGTTTTTTCAATTTAAAAAGGGGGGGGGGCCGCTTTAAAGGGCGCCCTGTATTGAAAGGTTTTTCCCCGGGTTTTTTGGTTTTTTGTAACCTGGCCCCCGGGCCCCGTTTTCCCCCTTTGTGGGGAGGCCAGGGATGCGGGGGTTTTGGGGGAGCGGTTTTGCCACTTTCGCGGGCGCCAGCATGAAGGGGCGGGAAATTTTGGGGGGGGGTTTTTTGGGGGGAGGGGTTTTGAGGCTTTCCCGGGGCGGGCGGGCGCGCTCAAAAAACTCTGGGGGGGAAAGTACGATCGCGATTTCGGAAAAGTGCGGCGCGGGTGCGCGCTTTTGGCGGGGCTCCGACAGGCGGGAAACCGGGTTTTGTTTTGGGTTCTAAAGCCCCGGCGGAGGGCAGTAAAGCGAGAAGGGAAAACATGCGGGGAAACTTTGAAGTGCAACAAAAAATCTCGGCGCTAGCCCCGTGCAGCTTGGAGAAATGTTTCCCAAAAAAATCCCCTTTATAAAGGCGGGGGGAAAACATTCTCGGGAAAAGAGCTCAAACTAAAAAAATAAAAAAAATTTATAAAAAAAAAATCATTTTCCCAAAAATTTTTGAATAGGCAATTTCAGG